>CAEGAF010124505.1:0-12968 GCA_903067075.1 Micropoecilia bifurca | reverse complement strand
AATTATGTGATCGGTATCGGGGATCGGAATCGGCGATCGGCCCTCAGGGGTGATCGGTATTGGGATCGGCAGGAAAAAACCTGATCGGCACATCCCTAATTCCAAGTATTTTGATAGTTTTACCAAAAAAGAGACATTTTAATATTCATTATCACCACAAATCCAAGTGTCCATCCGAGTTAACAGTAGAATGACTTCATCAAAATTAAATGATAATTTTTGTTTTTGTAGCATGGATAAAGTTCAGAACTAAAGCTGAAATATTATGAGATCACCTCTAAAGACATGTGGACAAGGATTTAAAACATTTTTGCAAAGGAAGATGGAGGAACATATCAATTTGAAGGAGACTGGGAGACTAGCAGTGCTGAAGTAAAATAAAAAAAGTGGCTTCCCAAAATAGCAGTTTGGGTGAACACCCTTACTTAGATTTTTCACATTTTTACTCTAACACATTTGTCATTTTTAACACAGTTGGACAGGTTTTGAAATGACATAATGCTTTATTTTTTATCTCTAATAAACTGGCATTTTAACAGTGTTTGAACTTTTTTTATGTCCACTGTACAAACTGCACATGCAAAACCTGAAAAGGATTAAGCCGGAACAGAAAATGGATTAATTTGAGCCTTTTTATTCGTTACAAATTTTCTGTGCACTTTTTTCAACCACTGAGTGATATCTTGGAGGGCAAGAAATGATGGCTCAGCCTTCAAAATCACTTACAAGTTTGTCGAAGTCAATTTAATCCATTGAAAGGATGACATACAGAGAGCACATTGATCGACATCTCTGCAGGGTGTGCTCTTTGTAGTCAGTAACTTAGAGCAAAGCCAAGAAATTTAAAACATTCTCAGGGAAAATGGTAAATGCCTGTTTTGCTCTTCTTTTTCCCCGATTTCAAAATTGCATTTTGTAAGTGTTTGACAGTATGTTAGAGATGCGATGAGTTATGCACTGCAACAGTGTTTTATTTATTTTATAGAACAACTTTTTCACCTAATGGGTTAATTTTCTGAATTATTCTCAAAGACTCTGATGAATAACAGGAGAGTTAAAAAATAATTAAACCATGTCAACATCCTCTTACTACTGAACAAATGTTAGCTTTGCCCTAAATAAGAAATGTCTTGTGAAATATTCAGGAGGCCAATGTGTTAAAGTTCTTCTAAGCTGTCAAACTAACAAGCTCCTTAAACCTACAAGACAAAACACAGCTGAAATTCGCCTGCAACATAATACACCTGAACACTTATGATGTCAAACTTGAGACTTGTACAGTGCTGTGCAAGTCCAACAGGAAGCAGAGAGGCCATTGATGAAATATAATCCCTGGATCTGAAGGTGTCATCTGGCTCCACGCGCTTCGGCAGCAGACACATAGACGGCCCATGGCGTGAGGGTCGTACTGTAAAAGATGTCCGGCAGACACATTGGCAGCAAGAGAGACACAAATCGATTCCCATTGAGATAGCATGGAGTGCCTTAGAGGAGGACGGCCTTTTTAGCAAAGCTCTTATTAATTAATAGTGTCTCAGGAGAGGATCACATGATCCTATTCCTGCTTCTTCATCACAGCACAGCAGCTAATGATATCTGAGGGAGCTCTTCAGTGCAACACACTTCCAGCCTGCCTTGCATGTGATCATTACAGCAGCGTTTGCAACATTAGAACAGCATCCTCCTCACTGTGTCATGAGAGTCATATGATGAGGCTGGTGTTACGCGTTCCTATTCATCCCGGGAGACAAGGGGTGGAATATTTCAGTCAGTTTATATATCACAGATATCAAGCACTAATCACTGCATCCATCACACAGAAAGGATATAACCTGTTGTCACCAGCACAAACTCTCAGTAGCGGTACATAATTATATGAAATAAGCTAATGTGTCACAATAGGAGCCCACACCACAACATCCCCATGTGTCGTTCTTTAAATTCAGAATAATAAAACCCTTCAATTAAATCAAGCAGTCACATGCAATGGATTGATGAATGGATTGCCATTATGTTGATACATGACAGCACTGATCACAATCCAATAACATTAACATTAGATCTGCTTACAAGTTTTAGTTGCACTACAAATTCTTACTAGAGAACCCAAATGCTATTCATCTTACAATGTACACATTTTTCCCTCTTGCTCGTAAGAAATTATTTAAAAAGTGTGGTCACCACTATTTATTTATTTATTTATTTATTTTTTGAATTTTCTAACAGTTGGAACAAAGACAGATGTTTATCTAGCAGTTTATATGGGGAGGGCAGAAATATATTGCAGCTTTATCTCTGATTGATGCGATCATACTAGGTCAATGTAAGTGTCCAATGAAGTCAGTGTGCTATTAGTGATGACTCTGCTCTTTCCCGTTTTATTGTTGTGAAGATGTTCTGAGAGATAAAATAAGTTGTAGCTACATTTTAACTAAATAAAGCTACACATCGTAAAACCTTTTGTCATAAATATCACACTTTTGTCACTTCGAGTGCTTTTCACCGTCCACATTTATGGGGAATATAAAAGAGCAAAAGTCTGTGTGCAGCAGAGCACCTTAAAATTAATACAGCATGAAAAGGTCAATTGCATGCCGTATCTATTACTTGTGACCATTTAGAATCTGGTATTTGTCAGGTACACATAAACATGCCTATAATGGGAATTCTTGTTTCACTAAAAGAGTGTTTTTCATCATTTTTAGATCCACTATTTAACCAGGTGTCACTTTTGACTGGCGGAGGCTCTGCATTGATGAAAGAAGTGAGGCAACGAGATGTCTTTTGAGGTGGGTTTTATTTCTTACTCCTGGTGAACACCAACACATTCCTCTCTTTTTCAGTGAACCAAAACAGCTTACATTTGTACCTGTGGCAACACTTACACCAGGTAAGGGGTGATGAAAAACAAGACAAACAAGAAACAACACTATTTACATAAACCAAACAGACAATAAATGATCCAACAAATATTTACATGCATGCAAATGATTAAAACTAAACTAATCTAAGGTCAATCAAAAAGTAACAACTAAATATAAATCCTAAGAGTATTACCCCTCTCAGTGGAAGATGGTATGCTCCAAGAGGATTTGTCTCTCTTTCTGCTCCTCCTGGCTGAGACACACCCAGAAAGGCCAGGGCTCAAACTCAATCAACAATCAATCAATCAATCAACTCAAATTAAACCAATCAGAACAAACTGATATTTTCCCCAACATTCTCTGAAAAGGAAAGATGGCCAGTCTCCCTACCCAAAAGAATATTTACTAAATGTCACAATGTAACTGAAATAAAGAACACAAAATACATTTAAACAGTAAATAAATAACATATCAATGATCAATATGGGATGGAACCACTGGTCTCCATCACACCAGGCATACACAACAACAGTAATTTTCTTCTTGCCATCATTTTTTTTAACTGCTGTTGCCAAAAAGTCACTGATTTCATATTTAATTTGCTCTGAAAAATACACCAGCTGGTTCTGTAGTCTTGGAGAGTGTGGCTTAAACCAACAATATCTGGAAAGTGTAAACATGTCTAAAAGCTATGTTATACGACAGAGTACAATTTACTATAGGATTTATCTCCTGTAGGTTAATCTTGGCATGATAAAACTAGGTTAAAGTACAAAAAAGACATTCAAAAATAAGTATGATCCAGATTTTAATTAATCTTATCAAATATATATTTAAGTGTAGGTTTATTTGAATTGTGAATACAAATATGTTTGAATTAGAGTAACCTAAACCTGTGTTTTATCTACAGTATTGTGTGTCAGAGTTTTCTTTATAAATATTGTTTGCAAAACATGGTTTCTGTCCTTGCAAACAGCCGCAAACATGGACTTATTTTGTGGAGGGATTCTAAAATATCAATGTGGCAACTTTTAAGTTAATATTTACATACATTAATAGATGGAAATTGTAATCTGAAATCTGTCTGCAGAAGGGAGACACAGACCAGTTATTGTTCATCACCACCTTGTACAACAATTTTCCACATAGTATAGGATTTTGCAGTTTTGTCTACTAATCTTAAAAAAAATGTGGGAACACATTTATAGGCACAAACAATCACACACAAACACGCTTAGTGAACACAGGATGGCTACAATTTGGTAAACAAAATACTAATTAACTCAATTTCCAATCTCAGATGAATGATGATAGTGAACATGGATTTTATGGCTTTTTCAAGCCAGATAAAACAGTCATTTAGCTGAAGCTTATTTTCAAATGAAATAGATGGCCCAAAGAGCCCCTTCATTACATTACTGCTTGTTCTAATGGGTTTTGATCCAGTATTTTGGATCTTGAATTATTTTTCTTTCATTTACAGTGTCATGCTCTGTCTGATCTTTTCTGTGTAATGTCTGGTAATTGCATCAGCACTGATGTTGTTAAATAGGAAATGTGATTCTACAAAATATAAAAAGCAATACGTTTGTGCTCATTTTTGCTTTGGTGTCAAATCACTGAATTTAAATAATCTGTTTAGGTTCTATACTTATTTATGAACCAAAATATTATTAGTGTTTCAGTTACCATGTTTCGTTTCACTACTTTTTATTGATATATTTAGTTGTATGAGGATGCTTGTGGGGTCATTAAAGCCCAAATTTGAAGAATTATGCAAGTTAAAACGAAAAAGAATTGCTAGACACAACATGGATATGAAATTAA
This sequence comes from Micropoecilia bifurca, assembly GCA_903067075.1. NCBI lineage: Eukaryota > Metazoa > Chordata > Actinopteri > Cyprinodontiformes > Poeciliidae > Micropoecilia > Micropoecilia bifurca. Next base: position 8,277 of record CAEGAF010124505.1, on the reverse strand, counting down.
TTTCTTTCAATGGTTTTCTTTATTCTGTTATAATCATGCAGAAAGCAGTGAGAAGAAAGGTTTATTCAGAAGTTGCTAAAAAAAATCCTACACATATAAGCAAATAAATTAGCTAATTTTATTCTGGTTTCAAACTCCTCAGTATGGCATTCTTCCAGAAATTTTATGTGATCTACTAATTATGAACAAGCTTTAATGTTGTGAAAGTCCATGCCTTGGATGGCAACCTCAAACAAACACCTTTAATTTAAAATCTAGGTGAAGGATGATGATATCCAGCTCCATCCTACCATCACACCAGAAGATGATTTCTTTTTTATTTTTTTGGTAAAATGTCTTGAGATGCAGTTCAAGCAGTGGACAGGAGGAGGGGTTACAATTAAAAATATACCATTTTGCAATAAAAGCAGAAGTCAAGTGATGCAAATTATAAACCTAGAATGTGTTTCTTAATTACTGAAAGATCGTAATTGCCCACATTCCACTAAATGGTTTGGTTCGCCTGCCGTTTTACACGGGGAGAGGCTACCAGCAGCTAACTATGCTAACTACTGTCTAATCCAGTGGTGTCCAAAGTCGGTCCTCGAGGGCTGGCATCCTATACCTCATGTTTTAGTTCTCTCCGTGGTTTAGTGCACCTGCATCAAATGATGGCTTGTTAGAAGGCCTAAGAATAACATTGACATGCTGAAAATGTTGTTACTGCCACCAGGGAGAGAACTAAAACATGCAGGATGCAGGCCCTCGAGGACTGACTTTGGACACTTCTAGTCTAATCTGTGTCTCCATGAACAGCCTTACTCACTGAGGAAACCGTAAAAAAAACAGTAAGTCGTTTATCACAGCACTTGTTTAACGAGCTCAAGTTTGTAAGATGAAAGGTGAAATTTTCCCTGCTTTGCACATAATCTGTCTGTTTTTAACAGGTCCCCTGTTAGGCTAATAGCCTAGTTTATGATGGTTAACAAGCTCAAATGAGTGATAAAGCATCAGTGACAAGGGGGAGAAAACAGAGAAGAAAATGAGGAAATTAAAATAAGACTGAGTGGAGGGAGGAAAGCAAGGAGGAAAAAGAGAGATTATTGAGGACTGAGGGAAGAAGAAGAGGAAACTAGAACATTTCTGAAGAAATTTAAATGGGGCTTTCCAAAGTGTGTCCGTCTGATGCTACAAATTAGCATCAATCCTAAAGTAAGCTGCAATGTACTCAATAGCATGTGGAGAGTCACAGGCATGTTGAGTAACATGGACTTACTCCATTCTGTATGTTAAAATTTGCGTACAAGTTAAAATGAGCCAAATTTCTAAATTTGCCTAAATACTGTCGCTAGCATATTGTTTTAGATTTTCTTCCTCCATTCGGTGTACTAAGTGTGACTAATAAATATGAAAAATAGATAAACGCTATTTTTAGGGAAAAGGCTAATGCTAATGGGGAGCAGTGAAATGCTAATGTTTGTGCAGTGTATTAACCAACAAAAGAGATGTAACTTCTATCATGAATATAGATTAGCCAAAAACTCTATAAATTACAATAAAATACTACTACTTCCGCTAGTCACCACAAGTAAGACCCATAATCGATATATAACATATGATATAACATAAACATCACTATTCAGAGATGCATTGAGTTTATAGCAGCAGCCCTGATGCCAACATCTCCAGAAAACATATTAAAGATTGTAGCATGTATTAGACACATCAGGGCTGGTGTTGGTGTAACAGATCCTGATTTTCCTGTAAAAAGTCTAGAACAGGTAGAGAAATCTGTGCTTCACTAATTCTCCCTCAATCTGTTCTGGTTAAATAGTTAACATTTCCAAACAGCACCATATCTGATCTTTCTTCAAAATAATCATTGTGTCCATGTTATTTTCTTTTGTCATTCTAGGCAATATATTTATTCCTGTAATAAACAGTTTTAGAGCCTTTAATCCAAATGTACAGCTTATATGTCACACACTTAAGTCTCAGAATAACCCCCGATCTGCTACTGCATAAAAAATATACAATATATTTGGGTTTTTTTTTCTGTACATCATTTTCACAGAAAGACACAATATAACTAAACAGATTGTGTATGTAAAGAAATGTAAAGAATGTAAAGAAAGAACAATCTAAACATGTCAATAAAACTTTCCAACAATTTCCAGGACCATTTTATTTCAAAGCTGATAACTGATGGTGTATTAAGCAATCTGTACAGATCGCAATTCAGCTCCTGTACAGTAGGTTTATACTGCCGCTGACTATCTGAACCACTAGGCTTTCATCTTCCAGTGATGTGTACAAGCTTTATCTAAATGTGTAGATTGCTTAAAAGCCACAACCAACTTGTGCACTGTTGGTTGTGCTCAGTAAATAAATCAGTAACTATTTACTGAGTTTTATGATTCTGTTATATACTTTCTGCACCACTAAACTGGTGAAAGAAGTCACACTTGTGACATGACATGATGAGTGTGAACACCCAAAGAAGCTGTGCATGCATTAACGGTTCTATTTTAATCTTACATCTGATGAACAACACCCAGATAATTATTTATTGTTATATATGATTTGCATAATAATTGCACATTTTTAATTGACAGTATATTCTCTGAAGCTGATTGCATTGAAAAAATGAATACTGGATTCTTCAGATCGAGTTCTAATTTACCAACCAAACACTTTGCCCTTGTCAATATTCATGATTGAGTGCAGCAGTTTAAAACAGCTCATTGTCCTGTTTGGCCCACCATTAGCATTTTTCATTACAGATCATTCAGGTAAATGATCACCTAATTCATCAACTGTCAGCTCCCCAATCATGTAAGGCTAACTTTTGAATTTATATCCAAATACTATTTGGATATAAATAAACAAATTATATTACAAATTACAAATTATATTTTAGCTTTTACGTTCATACCATCATTTTGGTAAGTATGAGAATGCACAAAGTCTTTCATTCACCCGCTAATTTTTGGAATGATAATGACTTATTCTCAAGCATCTCACAGTCAGGTGTCTGATTCTTGAAGTGTGAATGTTGTGGCAAATTAATCATCATTGATTAGAGGTCTTGTGATTTGAATCCGTCCTGTCTCCAGATTCTCCAGATTAGTAGCCATTGATCTGTGACAGCAATTTCACGCTCGTGGTCCACCAATTTTCCTGGTCAATAGGTGTGGCCTCTATTGAGCTTTTTCATGACCTCCTCATTTATCAAACTGCCACTTGCGGTGACATTTACCCTCTCTTTGGATGTCAATAATGACAAAATCAAATGAAACCTATCTGTCCACAGTAATTTTTTTTATTATTTATATTGACCTGAAATATTGACCAGAAATATTATTGTAATATTGTACATGGGATTTGGTACACGCTAGGGAAAAGAAGGAAAAAATAAATAAGAATATCTGCTAATTTAAAACTGTCTTCTAAAAAGTTATTGTCCGATTGGTTGGATTACATACATTGTTTTTTACTCTCACAATAAGATGTAGATTGATGAAAAACGAGTGTTCTAAACCTTTGACTTCCATGTGCACCCCTGTATTTATATCTGCAGGTCTTCAAACATTGTGTCCACTCTTGGTCCTTTCAGGTATCCAGCCTTAGAAATTGTCACTTTGTAAAAGCATTTTTATTTATTTTTTTCTGGATGCAGTAAAAGATTCCAACTCAGTGGGGGAAAAGTTGCAAATTATGCAAATGATTCTTTTTGTTATTGTAAAAGACGGATGTCTCACACAGATAGGTGCCCTCTGTAATGTTGGAGAAAGGGAACACATTAAATTGTTCTAGCTCATCACATCCTGACAGTATTTCATGAGTTAAATTGATTGAGCACAGTCTCGGTTTTCTTTGTGAGATTACACAGAGGATATTGCAGAAAGGCTGTTTTCCATCACAGAGAGGGCACAGAGGCTCCTAAGCAGATGGAATTCTTAATTAACACAATACCACAGACTGTGTTAAAACACTTGCAACTCTAATGGGAGCAATCACAAAGCAGAACTGTAATATGCAGCTGATCAGTCCATTATGCAGTATATATGTTAAATTACCTGGGGGGATGTTTTAGATTTGTTTTGTCAAATGTTTTAAGTTTATGACAACCCTGCTGGGGGTTTTGATTTTTACAAGTTTTGTTGTTAGATTGTGCTGTTAGTATTTAACTAAAGCCAAAAGAGTTTGTATTTATGCTCATCACACAAAGAAGGAAGGAAATTGTACAGCTTGGTGAATGCAAGTAAAATTACTACTTGCCATGGTTTCGATTGTAATTAATGTCGGAAAATTGAGTACTCTGTGCCATGCTGCTATAGTGCAGGTCACAGCAATTAGTAGGCTTGGAAAACAACATGGACACGGAAAATAAAATCTGCCAGTGTTTGTTTATGTTCTAACACTGCATTGGGACTCTGAACAAACAGAGAATGAAACTTAAACTCTAAAGAGATATTTCTTTAGTAAAAGTCCATTTCAAATGCAATGTTGCACATAAATAGCATTCACAACACTTAAACAATTTAAGAAAAAACTCTGCAGTTAACCTGCCATTGCCTTATGATGCAGTTCTGCTTGATTCAAATATCGCCTAGAATGAGCTGAGAGAAAGCATAATCTGAGAATTCAAGTCAATAATTTCACCATTGACTTGAATTACTCCGGCCGAATTTTAACTGGGCCAATCAGATGGAGAAGTTATGAACGGTGACGTCATTTTTCTGCTATGTTTGAAAATTGTAGTCTGTCTGTAGTTTTAGCAATGGCACTGGAGGAAGTAAACAAAGCTGTTCAGTCTGTGTCAGTCACTCTTCCAAATGTCAAATTTACATAGCAGTGCCTCGTTCAGGTAGGCACTTTTGCCATCGCAGTGGAGGGTGGTTGTTTACAGCACAGCCAATTTCTGGTAAGCTTCATAGCACTGAAGTGGTGTATTATATGCATCATGGACAAATGTTAGTGATTGGGTAAAGTTTCAAACTTCAACACTGTTAATGGCTCCAGGAAACAATCATTTCTCAACAGCTGAGAGTGTAGATCATATATACTAAGCAAATGTCATAGAACAAAGAGCTGGTATTACCAGGCTATGATTCAGCACTTAACCCATATTTAAGACAGAATCTTTAATCTTTGCTATTTTTCACAGCATGATTTTTTTCTGTTTTCTACTAAAGGCAGGATCCAACCATCCATTCATTTTTTAACACATTTATCCTTGCAGGGTCGTGAGGGAGACTGGTGCCTGCCTCCAGTAGTCAACGGACGAGAGACGGGCTAAGCCATGGACATCTTGCTAGTCCATTGCAGATAAAGGCAGGATGTAGATATATTATCTCGCAAAACACTCATCAGCTTGCTATATCTATCAAGGCATAAGCATTTGAGACCTTTCCTAAGCACATTGTTGAGCTTCATTTAATCAACTGTTGATCAAATGTTAACATTTTATATCATTGTTTGAGTAACTTCATTTAAGGATACTAAATTTAACATTGTTCATGTTAAATGTTCATACATTTTGGAGTCCTTTCATTCGTCTTCTTTGTATTCTTGGGAAATAGTTACATTTACTAATTAAAACCATGTGGTTTGAGTTGTAATCTATGCACAAGGTTATGAGTAAACCATTCATTCTTCCAACCTGAAAAACAAAAGATTTCACCAACATTTTGTAAATGTACATATCATAACAGCAGTAACATTAGACTACAACACTAGTACACTGAAAAACACTGGGTAAACCCATAGTGCTGTTTAGACTGGGCTTCTTGGATGTTTTCCAAGGTTTCTCATGTAGAATTGGGTATGCAATAGTTAATAGAATATAACATTCTCTGAAAAACAATGTCATCCATAACACTTGTTTCTGAAAACTCATCTTTAACAAGAACAGCTTTAAAATTATATTAGCCGGTATTACCACACCATTTGTAAAGGTAAAATAAAATAAGAAGTGATTAAGGATAATTATGCCATCATTTCTTCTGCCTTTCTTACAATTATATATTTTTAGATTAAAAACGTTCTTTCTCGTCTGCATTTTCATTTGCTGTAAACAGAAAATCATAATTAACAGAAATAAAGAGTTACAAAGTCATAGTGGAATTTTTCTATATATTTTGCTTTGTGAATTGAGTTGCAGAAATAAAGGAACTTTTCAACAATTAATGTGACTGTGATAGACAAAATGTGTAAAAGTGAGATCAGTGGCGCAAAAAGTGGGTATGCAGTGTATGCAACGCATAGGGGCACAGCACCAGAGGGGGCGCCAAAACACCGTCTGGAGGGAGGTGGGTGGGGGGGGGAGCGAGCAAGAGTGAACTTCGCTCCTTCTCCCTGACGTTCCTTCTCTGGGGGGTTTATGTTTTTGCATCCCCCTGAATAATGTGTAGTTGTGCCACTGAGTGAGATATACATCAAATGTATGTGAGAGTGGCAGAATAATCTCTTAGGTGGTCACTAACAGAAAATGTAAGATGACGCACCTAGCCATATACCTAAAACCAAGGTAAATGTAATAAATAAAAAAGGGAACTAAAACAAAGTGGAAAAAGAAAGATGTGTGCCATAAATTATACTCAATGTTGTCATTCAGTTTTCCCTGCATTTTGAAAGTTTGAGTTAAAAAATGTTTCAAATAAAAGTTTTTTTTTTCCTTAGAAAGCATTGCACCTAAACCGCCTGCTACACCTCATTTGTAGTCCGAGCTTTTCTTCCATTACTAATTCAGATTGCCATGTAACACATTTGCATAATGCTTGCCTACTGGCGAGTTTGACATAACTCAAATAAAAAAATGGGCCATTCCTAATCTGCCTTAAGGCCGAATCACTAAACTTCTGGCTTAATTTACGTCACAACTGTACTACTTGAGTATGATAATATCATGAAGACTCAAAACATTATTAAAAGAGAATGAGAATCACTCTTCGCCTGACTTTACTAGATCAGGAAATATGCATCATTACCATCAAAACAAAAATAAAAATTAAGAAAGCCACAATTCCAAGGATGTTGGTTTTTCATAACTGTTTAGGTCCAAAAACAATAAATTTAAGCCCTATGGGGACTCATAGAACATCACGAAGCATTGGGGACATGATTTTACTTATTGAACTTATTAAGCATCCAACACATGCAAATCAAGTTTTTTAGATTTAGAAAACAGCATAGGCAGCTCAAAACCTTTTCAGATGAACATTATTGGATCAAGAATTTTATTGCCATTTTTGTATCATTGTTCCACCTCACATTTTCTTTTCTGAGTTTCTGACTTTTCATGGTATTCCAACTTGACGGCCAGTCAACCACAAAAAGACAACAAATCTCATTCTCTTATTTAAGGAGCAACTTTAGAAACGACAAATAATAAGATGATGTTTGAATGCGAATTGCACATTGAGAGAAAACTAGCCATTTTTAATAAGTGCTCAATAGGGCTTTTAAACTGAAAATTTGTTGCCTTGTCATGTTTCCAGGACATTATGTCCAATCCAAGAGTGGGATTTGAGCTCATTCTGTAACAAAGAGTTTCCTGGATGTGGGCCTGAACTTCTTCTCATTTACAGATGCTCAGCAAACGAGAGCGCTCTCTTCTCAGAGGTAAACTGAGGGCAATTGCTCAGTGTGAACACTGCAAAGTAACTTATCAGCAAAACAGCAGCCTGACACCCCAGGACAGCAGCATGGTGTGCTCAGGTCATGCTTTTCAAGAAAATTACAATGGAGAGAGTGCAATCTGTGAAGAATCTGTGGTGCATAATTCTGTTCGTCAACATAAGCATCCCTGTGAGCAAACTGGGTCTGCCCTGGGGGAAGAGTGTGTTGTCAGCTGATAGCTAACTCTGAATTGTGTTGATTTACATATTTCTATTGTACTCACCATGTTCACCAGTGCATACAGCACATAATCTTTGTGTTTAAAGTCAGTTTGTAGTAGACTGCACAGATTATGCTCATTCAAAACATGGCCTGAAAATCATAGTGTAGTGGTATAGAAATCTTCATTCCACAAATAGATTCCAGGTAAGTAGTTCCGGTTCTGGGTTTGGGGCGTGATGTATATAAGGGAGCCGAACGCTCATTCGGAATGTGTCGTCTTTGTTCTCCCCGTGTGGTTTGCGCCCAGTGGAAGCTGGCAGCGGAAAGTAATAGATTGCTGGCTGGTGCATGTTGCTGATCTGGTGGTAGGTTTTCTCCCTCCCTGCACTTTAGCTGATCGTGGTCAGAAAATCTCAATTAGAGTGTGATTATAGGTGAAACGCCTCAGCGCTG
>CAEGAF010124494.1:0-23791 GCA_903067075.1 Micropoecilia bifurca | reverse complement strand
ATATAAACGTGGCAGACTAATCACTACAACGTAACAATAAATCTACCAAAGCCACATAAATAGGAAATGGAAAGTCCTGGATCAAGCCACATCCTAGATTTTGATACTATTTACTGTCCTAAGTTTTTAGACTGCATACTGCATTTTGTGCTTGCCAAGTTGTTGAACTGGTTAATTTGCAGGTAATTGTGATTAAATGATGAAAGTATATGCATGAGAAGCTTTGTAGAAACACTATGTCAGCAGATTCATAACAATAACATATTTCCTTTTACATTCATTTAGTTAAGACTTTGTTCAAAGTAAAAAATAAATAGTAAAGCTGAGATTAATTGGGATGCATTGTTACTCTCTGTGCATAAATTCAATTACATTTGTTTTTCCAGTTGTAATTACATGGATGATTAACATAAAATAAATTCATTCATTTCCTGAGTTATATTTTCTTTGAAACATCACTGCCCTCTAGTGGACAAGACTGTTGCAACACAACAAATCAACGAGAGATTTGCAATATGTGAACATTTGCACTTAAGGCTTAGTTTGTATGCCTAGGATTTGACAAAATTGTCAGTTATTGCTTACATAGAGCTGTGAGATTTCCATATTAAGATTATATCAGAAATTAAGAGTCTTCTTTGGGATTCTCATCCCAGAAATTAACTTGTTCAGTCAGAAAACTAGTTAAATGTGTTTTGTTAACATGACAATCAGAATAACAAAAAAACACCTTTATTTCCCTTTCTGTGAAGTGGCCATATTTTATTTTATTTATTCATTTATTTTTTTCAGGCAGGTGAGAAACATGAATTTTTTCCAAGTCAGAATCATTTGATGTTTCCCACTTAGAACGTGAGGGTAAAACAAAGAAAAGGAGGATATGATGTCCTAACTTTTTCCTAAAAATCCTAGCTTCCAAATAGATTTGGAAGATAACAGTTTGATTAAAATCAAACTAGAAACCAAAACAACAACAAAAAAACCCTAAATATTAAATGCATGATTGCAATTTCTATTCACTTCAATAAATATCCTAATTTAAAGTTCATTATAAATTCAAGAATATACTGTTATGCAAAGAATCAGCATTATTATCAACATTATTTAGTCCTCTAGCCTCAGGTAAAGCATTCAAATAAAATCACACATCTAAGTCACTCTGGCTAACCATGTAAGACTTCTTAAGCAAGTAAAATTGGCTTCAAATATAAAATAACTCACACAGAAAATATAATCTCTGTTTATAATCAACATAAAAATAGACACAGTTGTGTTGCCTTAATTTTCTGTTTAGATGATTTCTGAAACATCTAAACAGATGTTTAGATGCACATATGTTTCATCATATGTGCATATAAAAACAACACATCCTCATAAACAGTGAATTCCTGAGCACTGACATTATCACGTAAAGAAATTTGTCATTTCAGGGTGAAGCTGTGTTCTTTCAATTTCCTCGGTATTGCTATAGAGGAACATATCTTCACTGTACAGTTTTTGGGCTCAGACCAAGTCTTAGAGGTTTTCTAATCAACACAGAACCTGATGACTTCTTATTAACAGTTTTGTTGTTTTAATGGCATTCAGAGCATTATATACAGATTACCAGCCAGGATTCCCAGTTTGCTATTGACCCTGATCTCCATCAGAAGTTGTGCTTTAAATACTTTGTTGGATTTGAGGTCAGTACTGATGCTTCACATAAAATTCATTTGTTTGCTCCTTGGCAGCTCGTTATGTAGTCCCTGAGCCGAGCCAGTCGTTGTTCATCCAATGCCACTAAGCACCAGCAGACGCTAAATCCTTTTTTTCCTGGATTATGTAACCTCACTTGGCCAGTCAGCCAACTCGAACATGTCCTGAAGCTAGAATTTCTGAATCAATAAAACTCAGAAGTGAGGAAACACTTGTGAGCTGTCAGAGCTTCTGAAGACCGCTGTGAGACTTTTCTGGAGTAGACTCATTTTTCTTTTTAAAAAGGTTTTTGAGCTTTAAAGTTTTCTTACTTTTATCCTTCTCTTTATTCTTCTCGTCTCCACTCTCAGAGGGTGATGCAATTGTTGGGGAAACGGCCTGTGGAGGTGGCAGTGATGACTCCTGCTCAGCCAGCAGTCTGCTCTGAGGAAGGTTGGGTGTAGAGGCTGACAGAGGCGTATGTACCGAGGACATAGAGCTGCATGATTTTTCAAGGATTCCATCATACACGAGTTGGCTCAGAGGCCCAGCAGTACAGACGTCTGAGGATGACCATGGCACTTGGGATGTTAGCATAAGATCTGGCTGTCCAACACGACATGGCAAAGAACTTGATTCAAATTCTCCAAGGTCGTCCCTCAGTGTCAGATGTCTGGACACGTCAACTGAAGCATTCACTCTATCCCACGAGATATTCTCAGAGAAACTATCTGTTGAACTGGTGTTGCTTCTTGAAAGTCCAGGTATTCTCCTTCTAAAGGAACCAGCAGACATCTCAGCTTCATTTCTCAGTATCCGTCTGCTTTGTGCTGACTCCAGTCCAAACTCTGGTGTATCTTCAAAGATTGGAGCATCTCTAAAAGCATCCATTGGTTCTCTGAGGGGCATCTTGACAGAGGCAGGATCTGAATAATATTCCAACTCTTCTCTAGATATCTTTCTTTGTGGTATTAGAGCAGTCTCGTCTATTTTATCCTTTGGTACGGCCATCAGAGAGGATTCGAGCTGAAAGTCTCCCATGTTCAGCGGAAGCTTTCTAGAAGCTGCGTCTTGGGACATTCCCATTGAATTCCTCGTAACTCTTCTCGATTCAATCAAACGTTCAGCATCATCTCTCCCTTTTTTTCTTGAGGCCACATTTATTGAAGCCTCCATAATATCCCTTGATGTTATCCTCTGTGTTTCTGCTGACGATTCCAGTTCCGGTCGAAACATCTTTTTCATCTCCAATGGCTCTAAGTCATATCTGTCTTTGTAAAGGTTCCTTGAGGGAACGTCCATTAAATCCTCAGTGGTATGTTTCTCTGTTTCTATGGGTGAGACCTCCATATCTAAATAATGAGAAACTCCCTTTCTTAATGCATCATCCATAGAAACTTCACTTCTACGTCTAGATATCTTCTTTGGTGCAGCATTTCCACAAGATTCTTTATTAGAAATCTTAAAAGAAATGGTTTGTGGAAGAGTTTCATGCTCTTCCACAGACACGTTGTGAACTGGAGGATCAGCAGGAAATTCTACTTGTCCACTTAAAGGCTTTGCAATTGGACTGTCTGTGAGGAGCTCAGCCTCGTCGTGATACAACCTTCTGGATGACGTGTCCAGAATAGGACTAGGAAACATTTTGCTGAGGGTGGGTGACATTATGAACTCAGAGTCTAAGAATTTCTCTTGGGAATCTCTATTAAAGGGGAACAAAACAAAAGGAGAAAAGAAAATTGGCAAGGAAAATTGTAAATTGTATCTGTGTTCTCTAAAAATGTACGTAAACTTGTGGGGATGGGAACTTACTGTTTTTTAAGAGATTTTCGGAGGAGTTCTTCTCCTTCATCATAGCAAGAGTAAGGAGCTCTAATGGGGATCAAAAGGTCGGGGTCTTGGGAGACGGTGGCAGGTTGTGGCTGAGGGAGGACTGGAGGACGACGTGCCCTTGAGATGATGGATCCCCGAAGACGAGGCGAACGCTTATGAGGCGGAATGGGAACTGCAGGAAAGGGACCAAATATAACCGTATAACAGGCAACAGTTAGCTATTGTATCTTCTTTTATGCCCATTAAGGTAGCAAAACACACATATCTTTATCTAGTTTAAAATGTAATTACACCATGTAACATTTAAAGTCACTTAAATCCACTTTCTTCCATTTCTGATTCAGTGTTCGAATTTCAGCATCTAGACCCTAAATGCATTCTGTTGCTGGATGCTGGTGTTAACAGTACCTAATAAACAGGCCAATGAAAATCTTTTTTAGGACTAGGAGGTGAGATCGCAAATGAAAAGATTTCAATGTTTTTTGTTTTATTTTTACTTATTTCAGTGTGGAAACTCACCAGGCATCTGTGGTATAATAGGTGCAGCTTGTTCATCTAATAGATCTTCTACTGAGCCGTGAACAGAACTGTGATATGAACAGGATGACTGGGATACTCGGGGGAACCCCAAGGCGGTCGTGTCTGAGTAGAGTTGAGCGGAGAGGTTAGCTAGTCCAGGATTCCTCATAATGGGAAAACCACAGAGGAATTCAATCTGCTGCCAGCGGTGAAGACGTTCTCGCAGACAAGCTGTTACTTCGGACAATGCATGCCTGTGGGGTATGTAAAGTATTCGGTGATCAAAACTGACATTATTTATAGACAGACAAAAAACCAAAGCTGCTTGTGCAACTCTGTGCCTCACTTTGCTTCCATGATCTTATGATCGACTTGGTCTAGGGAGGAGCTGTGGGCCATGTGAAGCGTTCCGAAAACAGAACTTCTCTTCTTCTTGATCCTCTCTGCCTGCAGAAAAGATTAAAGAGAGATGTGACAGACAGTGCAGGTAGAATTTGCAACAATTCATGAATGTGTTCCTGGTTGTTTAATCACTTATTCACCTTACCAAAATATTAGTTCTGAAGTATTTTATTGTTTTCACATGCATGCAGTTTTTAATTCATTACCTCCTCCTTGGCAGCGCCAAGTTGCAGTTCTGCGCTGTGCTTTTTGACGTTGTAGTACTGAACCTCCACCTCGTGTGTGAGCTGGAGCCACTGCTGAAGGGCGCCTGAGACTGTCCAGCTGGCTATCATCTCCTTCTCCGCCTGCTTCAGCGCTCCGCGGACCTGAAGAAGAGTTAGAAATCAGATTTCAGTCACAAATCCTTTCCTTTAAAAGAAACCAGGTAAACACACTACAATGGCAGCATACAAGTTATTTCTTCAATAATGTATCTGTAGACATTAGTACTTGATTTTGCGTATGATTATTTAAGTTTTCTTTTCAGAGAGATAAAAATTAAGAAGTTATTAGTTTGTTGGACAATAAGACACTGCTATCAAATTTTGCACTTAGACTAGAAGAGCGGCTGTTATAGCTATAATCCATGACATGGTTGTCACATGCATGTGTTGAACAACAAAAAAGAGAATGACCATAAAATAGATTTTCCATCCCCCCACCTCGCTGCACAGATATTCACATCACCAAAAGAAGACGTTAGCTCAACGCCTGCCAAGCTGGGTTATTTTTAACCGATTGAAAGTAATAGAAGCCGGTAGCATTTTAAGCTTGAGGGAGTTATAGCACCAAAACATGTTGCAGCTCATAAAGGGGTTTTCCACCAAAGCAGTTCCACTGCTGAACATGGGTTGGTGCTACAGGTAGTTCTCCAATGGTACTAAAAAGACCAATGAAGAATTTTTTGGGTTATAAACAGACAGCAAAACACTTCATTGCACCAATTAAAATATTCCAGTAAATATCTGAACCGCTTTTTCTTTTTTTTTTTTAGTATGTCTGCAAAGATGCAAAAAAAACTCAGTGATACATTTCTTTTAAACTGAGTCCAGTATTTGTTTGGCAAAGCCTGTAAATAAATGTCCTTAAATGCTATTTTTACAACAGCTGATGCTTGTGCTCAATCTTTACATTGCTAACCTCTCCATTTCAAAATCTATTTCTATATACCAGTTTATCAACGTGATGTTTATCAATTCAGCTGGAAATGGCCTGTGTGAAAACAGCAGCAATAAAAAGATATTAAAATAAAACTGTGGAAAATGGGAGACAGTAAGACTGTTTTTTTCAGGACTAATCAAACTTAGTATTTATGTAGCAGCTGTTTTTATTGTATATTTACTGAGAACATTTTAATCGGTTGTTGATCATCATGGGAAACCACAAGTGACGAAAGCATGTTTATATGACCAGGCAAAAAGTTGGAAAAATGATAGCACAAATTTTTTAGTGGTAGATTCAGTGTGCTGGTGGTGAAAACAAAATGTACTCCTGCTATATAAGACCTCGCTCTGGTTTAGCACTGGAAAAATAAAAACAAATACAGCTAGCAACAAATGAACAAATGAGAACCTTCAAGCAGGTGTAAATTATTTCAGCTATTCGGCTGATGAGATTCTTGAGTACTGTAATTAACTAATGTTGTAGCTATAGCGAAATCAGACATGTTTGTGGTAATTTACAGCTTCCTGTTAAAATTACCACATGAAAGCTCATTTGCTGATTATTATTATCACATATGCTTGTTAGCACATTCCCTTTAATTGAACCTGCTGCTGACTGACAACCTTGGTGATTATTGAAATGGTGTATATAGGTGTAGATCAGCAGTCATTTACATGCATTTCTTTGATTTTAACTTTATGATGTATAATCACACCTTATTTTAAAGTATTTTTTCCATTAGATTACCGTATATGATATTAAAAGCTCAATGAGCGCCGATGAAGTTGTAATGTATCTATCTACCTGTTCCAGTTCTTCCTCTGCGTACCGCAGGCGGCTGAGCTCGCTGACGGCTCCCTGTCTCAGCTCGTGCAGACGGTGAGCTTCCTCCTGAGCTCCAATAATCTCATCTCTCATCTTCTCCTCCAGGTATTGTTTTTCCACAGCCACGTTTCGTTTTTCTTCCTGAGCCCGCTCCAGCCTGGGCAAAGCAAAAGGTTCTGAGCTTGACTTACAAAAGTAAAAGTTACTTGACTGTGTATGAACAATTATACACCCAGAAAAACAAACAACAGCAACAAAAAAAACACTAAATATTTACTGTTCCTGTAGGTCCATGAGGCTCTGTTCTGCCCTCTGCAGACTTTCTAAGTCTTTCATCATTTTGGCGACATGAACCTTGCTGGCTTTGTTTTGGGCCTGGGCAAACCAGCAGCCTCCAACTCCCATCACCACAGACACTATGAGCAGCAGGTCCTTCATGTAGTTGTGAGGGGGGCCTGTTATACAATGGAAAGGCACAATAATAGGTTATGAAAGGCAAAATGAACTGTCCATTTGTAGGGATGGTAGTGTTATCTTTAGAAAAATCCAAACACATTAAGTGATAGTGCTGAAAGAGAAAGGCTGCAGCTACATATGAAGAAAGAGGAAAGTGAGGAACAGTTCTTACGTGTAGGTGGTCCAAACAACACCACATCCAGAGCTTTGATGTTGAGCTTCTGTTTGTCTCTCTGGTCCAGCACTTTCAACTGGGAACTCAGGAAGGATGGCTCATTTGCTGCAATCCTACAAATATAAATCAGGTCAGATTCAGTTCTGACCTGCACTTAAAGAAAAAGGTTGTAGAAACTGTGTGGTCTCGAATGTCCGATAAAATGTATCCTTAGCTATATATAAATTGTCAACTTCTCAACACTTGGATGAAAAACACTGAGAGATCTGTGTTTTTGTGCATTCATAATGCTTATTCCACCAACATGCACATTTTACGACATAAACCTTTAATCCTACAATGTGACTTAAACATCATAAGCAAAGGTTTTCTAATAATTTCTTAATTCATAGACTGACATATAGAATTGTTACTTTGTGATGATAAATTAAGTTATTTCTTAGACAAGCCACAGACTGAATAGGACTTCGGTTTAGGTGAATAGGACTTTGACTGGACCATCCTAACACAGGAATATCCATTTATCTATAGTATTGATTCCATTGCTGTGTGTTGTTTGTTGTTTTGTTGGAAGGCTGAACTCTTTCCATTCATTCTAACCATCTCTACAGCAGAAATGCTTTCCAAAGCATGATGCCAGAATGAGGGATATGTGCAGCACTAGAATTCTCTTACATGTACCTTTTTACTCTTTTATAAATGTTTATGATTACATATTTTACTGTTTGTGCCACTGAGAAATTCATTATTAACACAGTAACATCAGCTAGTACTTTTATCATGAAGCAATTCTGCGTTCTTCTCACCTGGGTAAGGTGTTTCCATTGACCCTGAAGTCCTTAAAATTCCTCTCATACTGCGGCAGCTCGACAAAGTCTTTCAGCCAGCGCAAAACATCGTCCAGTGTCCAGTTGTGCACTGCCAAATTAATGCTAAAAGTTACTTAAAGGGAATGTTTGAGCCTTATGAATGCATGCTAATGTTTTGCCACTTGTGCAAGGCCACACCTTCAGATGACTTCCATCCCCTCCAGAGCTCCTCCACTGTGATGTGCTGGTCTTCTCTGTGCAGCTTGCTGTGTTTGTGAGTCTGCTGCTGCTTCATGTCTTCAATAATGAACTATAGCAGAATGAAAAACGTGGCGAAAACAGAAATGTTTGAAGATTAAAAAAAGCAAAGGGATCCATAACACATTGAGAATTTTCTCATTTACTTAAAAGAAAAATGCTTCCTAATCACAGCGCATGTTTTCTGGTTGCAGCATAAAAGTTATAAGCAAGTGTTTTGAAATGCATTTATTTATTTTGCCCAATATCTGTGTGTTTCAAAAGTGTGTTGGAGGTTTCCTGGAATGTGTTCCTGCCCATAAATCCATTCTATGACAGCTATTGGAATTTTGGGACTTCAATTGGCCCGGACCTGTCAACTGATGTTCCCATACCAACCGCAACCTGAGTCCTAGGATACTGTATCCACAAACTACTCTATGCAGGGAAACAGCATTTTAAAAGTCCAGACTTTACCACCAAAGCAAAAGACTCCCAAATATTTTATGAGCCATTTACTGGATGTTCAAAACATTTACTACAGTACAAGAGCCAAACGCACAGGTGGAAGGCAGTGTCCATGTTAAAAGCATTTTCTTTACTAGTCAAAACTGTTCAGAAACAATATGCAGTTATACACTGAAAACATTATGCAGTAATACACTGGAAACATTATGCAGTAATACACTGTTTCACCTGTTTGGAAACAAGTGAAACATCTGGTTGAAAATAGCATAAAACAAATGTACAACACATCTTTCAATGAGATAAAACACAGCAGAACCCTTTTTGACTTAGTGTCTTCAACATGAGTTTACCTTTGAGAGTATGACCTCTACACATATCCTCTTTAAGGCACTCCAGTAAAGTCAGTGTAGTTGCAGTATTCTATTGGTGCTAACTGATTTTGTCACTGAGCCAAAGGCAAAATTGACTGTTGCTACCCTTGAAGAAGCACTTGACTCCTCCAGCCAGCACACCTGTTGTTCCACTTCTTCACTCTACTCGTCTCTTGCATGCAAGGACTTGTGTAAAAGGAGCTTCCCAGCAACCATGTACGGCGATGAAATATGCTGTAAAAACCACGCTGTGTACCTCCATGCTCTCCTCCACCTCAATCCCACCATCCTGGTCATCATCCATCATCTGGTGGATGCTCCGCAGGGCCTCCAGGCTGAAGCGATCAGATTCACTCAGACATGGTGGATATATAGTCATACATGGGTCTAAATAAAGAAAGAAAATTGAAGTAGTCATTAATTAAGTTTTGTTATTGACCAGTCTCTCCAAACAGTGGATGTTTAAGAACGTCTTTATGACAGTTTCAGGTTAGTTTGCTCATCGTCTTTTATTTGGCTGAGAAAATAAAGACAAAATTAGACACTTTTTTTATCCATCCTAACTTTAGCCAAAACAAACATAGAATGTTGCAAATATTGCATTATGCTTGTAACATCATCTAATGTTTACAACAATAGCATCTATTTTATTGAGATTCTTATGATAGGTAGTGACTTTTTTTCCACATTCTTCTTTAGATTGATTGGAGAATATCTATGATCTGTAATTTAAAAATCTTGCCAGATACTTTTATTTGAAGGTCTGTGCTTTGACTGGGCCATTTACAGACTCCAGTATTTCACAGCTTCTAGCAGGTCTCCTTTCAGAATTATCTTGTTTTTACTTCTATCCATCTTCCCACCAACTCCGACTAGGTTCCCTGACCCCACTGAAGAGTAGCATGATGATGCTGACATCATGTTTGGTTATGGTGTATATAAAGCTCAACTATATTACTGTTGTATTTTTTTCATCCTTAGTACTTTCTTTGGATTCCATCATTTGACTACTGACACCGAGGTCATCACTGCTCTCATTTCTATTTTTATTGTTTTGCCCTGCTATAACTTTTGTTTTTACATGGACTTTTTTTTTCTAACAGAACAACAAATTCTTTACTTAAAGCAGTAAAATCTGAGTTCAGATTGTAAATGGATAATTCTTGACTATACCAACTATTTAATCACTAAAATCTATTTAAAGGCAGAGGTGAATTGAATTATATGTGAATTAGAATTTATTCCAATAAGAACTTAGCAATTTACATGTTTTAGTATTATATCCAGATTGGAAAAGGGTTGTTGAGCACTTCTCACTATAAAAATAATAAATAAAGTTAATGTAACTGAAACAGGGCTGCTTATTGTAGACTGCTGCCTTTGTGATAAACATTAGAACATCTGTACTAAAACCAAGACTAAAATATCAAACTTTTAAAGACCCAAGCACAATGAATGAAAGACAAATGTGTACATATGAGAAAAATGGAAACAGAATGTACTTGAGTAAAGTCTCTCTGGAGTCCTTAAGGCTGAAATTGTACTTTAAATTGTGCAGTGTGTCCCATGTCTGAGTCCAGGCTGGGAAAACGTGGGGTAAGTGACACAGCTTCCTGGTACAGGACTCTCCGACTACTGAGTCAGAGCTCATTTTATCTCTGACACAAGAATCTGTGTACTTCAAAGAGCAAGGTCAAAGGTCTGCCAGCAAAGTCCACCATCAGCTGGCACCAGCAAACTTCAAAAAGCTTTTAAATATATATATATATATATATGGTAAAATGAAGTTTTTATTCTTATCAACAAATGATCTACAGGAATATGACCAGGAAAAATTCCAATCAAATGAAGATGCTACGCCAATGCAAACTGAGACACGATAAACACTTTGAAGGATCTGCACATTTAGTGTGACTGAGGAAAGATCAACAGGAAATGAACAGGACAGCACTTAACTTTACCTCATTTAAATTATGTATATCTTCCTTAAAACTGCTTTTTTTTTTCCAATTTCCAATTTCAGTGCCTTTCTCATTTACTTTTAACCCTAGCAAAGAACCATAAAATACCATAAATAACATTACTTTTTTATGGCTTTATCAGCTCTGATGGTCTTTATTGGAGAGTGGTCAGACAGGAAAGAAGAAAGACATGTGACAAAGGACATCAAAGGACATGTCCTTTAATGAAAGAACATGTGCCCCGGACTCAAACCCGTGACAATCACATTGAGCACTAAGGCCTCTCCGTACTTGGCTCCTCTACTCCTACGTCACTGTGGGACCCTGTGGGACCCTTTTTTTGACAACTCATCAAAATTCTTTCAGCCTTTGTTTAGTTGTATTATGCTCTCTTGTCTTTACCTTTTTGAATATTGTTGAATTAATTTATTTTTCTATACTAGAGAAACAGTAAGTTGACAATTACTACTCATATGTGACACTCTAATAAACTTCAAGTTTTTATTAGTTTTAAAAATGATTGAGTAAATGTATAAGAATTCTTGGTGAAAAGTGAGGCAACAGTGTTTCTAAAGACAAATAAACGAACAAACCAAATGGGATTTTTCCCATTTCAGTGAATAAATGTACTAAAATAACAAGCTGAAAATTAAGAAACCTTTTCAGTGCGAGACTAAAAGGGCTACTTTAGATCTTTGTTTTTCTAAATATCTACCCTGTCTGCCAATAAGTGTGGAGGTTATTTTACCATCACTTTTTATGTTATATTTTGGGAGTTTTTGGGGTCTTTTCTTTGCTTTCATATATATTTTTTTCTCTTCAAGCTATGAGACGAACAATTTATCTAGATAGAGAGCAACAACTCTGACCCTTTGGTCATTGATGAAACTGGCATTTCTGAAGAGTCAGAATCCCTGTGATGTGCTATTGCATTTCTGTGGTGTGTGCAGAGCCCTGCAGAACTGGATGTCTGCATGGTGACTGTATATCACTGATGTTGTGAAGATAGAATTGTTTACATGGTTGATTGGAGGGAATACATGCACCCAGAAGAAATAAATTAATATAAATCAAAAGAATCAAGGTAAATACATGATACTTCTGTCTAATACAACTTCAACTTTCAGCATGTAGCTGTGGATTGGTGTTACTGCGGGTTTTTGACAGTGTGATAACTGCTTAAATGGGAAAAAGCTATTGGCGGAACCCTTTAACAATATGTCCTGATCGATAAGAAAGTGTTAAAAGTTACACGTCTGAATGGAGCCGTATTCAATGAACATGTTATTTTCTGTTCATTAAACAATTAAAATATGTAACGATATTCAACCACAGTTTACACAGGACAGAATATGAGGGGCACAAGGCAAGGAGATGATCCATATGTAAATGTGTGAGCGATGTCACAATGCAATTATTATTTGAAAATATAACTCAGAAAAATTATGATAAATACAAAAACTAGTTCTTGTTAGGGATGAACCAGTACAGCACGGCATAGCAGAAAAATTAGTAACACTTTATTTGAAGGGGTTTGCATAAGACTGACATGACATTGTCATAAATGTGACATAACACCTGTCATGAACATAAAGAAGTCTTTATGAATGTTTATGACAGTTTTTATGAGCGGTCCTTCTGTAAATAATGACACTTTTAATGCAAAGTTGCTCTAAATGTTGCATTGAAAGTCCATTAAAAATGCTAACTTTGCATTAAACTATCATAATTTACAAAATCATGCCAAGTTGGCACTTTTAATGGACTTTTAATTCAACTTTTAGAACAACTTTGCATTAAAAGTGTCATTATTTACCGAATGACATTTCATGACAACTGTCATAAACATTCATAAAGACTTTTTTATGTTCATGACAGATGTTGTTTATGACGGTGTCGTGTCAGCCTTATGCACCCCCCTTCAAATAAAGTGTTACCGAAAAATGAATAGATTTATAAATATATTCCATTTTGCAGCTATAAGCAAAATCACCTTTTTTAGGAAGGTGATTCTGAACCGAGACATGACATGATGTTGTACTGGCAATGAACTTTTGGTTGTTCAGCTAACGAATCCACTTTCCCCCAGCTCTCCTAGAAAACTCATTTTTTCCCCCTTTACTTGTCTTTACAGGTGTAACACCTACTTTACCTGGCGGCTCGAAGCCTCCGGCAGAGGCGAGGCCCTGGAGATCCGCGACGCTTTGCGCCGCAACAAGGAGCGCAGCGGGGAAAACGAGGAACACAATGGAGATGGCGAGCATTTCAGGCGCTTCTATCGTCGAAAGTTTAGAAACTTGTGGGGGAAAAAAAAGATGGGGAAATAACACAGGAGCGACGAGCGTCCCGCAGGCGGCTGTGTCAGTCTGCGAAAGCGATCCGTGTTTCTATTACGGGGTGCAGAGCCAGAATAGAGACGTGATACTTTGTGCTCACTTGAGAAATCATCCAAGCTGGATAATACTTGTCCCAAATAGACGGGAGAGTACTTTGCACAACAATAATATACGAGGTAAGAATAAATAATTTTTAAAAAATAATTTAAAAAAAAAAAGGCAATAAATCTCTGCAGATTCTAGAAATATTTCTGTTATGGTCGTCCAAATCCTGTGCAACACAAATCAGAAAATGTGTTTCCAAAAATGATGCATCAAATAAAATCCAGGATTAAGGGAAGGTCGTCACTTACAGCGAAACGATATAAGAAATAAGTTGGAATGCAGTTTTGCAACTATAAGTGCAAAGATCTTCTCTTGGATTCCTGTGTTTGAGTGTTTTATAACTCAGGGGTCCAGTTGAACAGTGGTTCTCTCCTCTCCTCTGCTGTCCCAGCGCTGACGTTCTTCCAGGAAATGGTCAGATTCTCTCCTCCCCCTACCAGCAACAGGAAACCCTTCAGTAAATGTCATATTCCCATCCCACATACATGGGGCAAAAGGTTGGTACTGATCATCACGCCAGCTACAGTAGAGATGTTTTGATTTATTTTGTTCTTTACCCTGTTTATCCTCTTACTGTTGCATGGAAAGGAGCATCAATTAGACCTTTCAGAAAAGCTCAATCATGCCAGGAATAGTATGTAATGTGCCTGAATATACATGTTGCACACTTTAAAAACTGCTGGGTTAAGTATGACCCATTTGGGTTATCAATCCGCAGAGATTCAGGAAGGTCTGTCACACCATCTCAATGGTGTGATAGCAATAATCAAAATAATCTGGACCTGGACAGGTCCAAAAGACCTCATCATGGTCATGAGTCTCAGTCACTCCCAGCATCCCGACATTCTGCTGTACAGCAGAGAACGGATAGAACCTGCAGCACGAGGTGAGAGCAGCATCACTCCACTCCCTCTCCCTGCTTCCCTAAGGAAGTTAGAGCAAAGGCAGAAAGGCTAAACAAAAGTTTCTACCCAAGAGCTGTCAAGTGTCACCCCCACTATGTATACACCCTGAATGAATATCTACAACTGTGAGCAACTCACTTTACCTTACTGTCACTTTGTCTCTCTAAACAGCTTCTAAGAATGTTTTTTTTTTATTGTTTCTACAACAGTGTGAAAGATGTAGTATATTATTTTACATCATAATAAATACATCCTGTCTGTATTTACTTTAGTACCAAGTCCTTGTTTAAAGAGTAATCTATGGATCCAGCTATCAGCTTGTAATAACTATCTTAGCTTACGTGAAAAAATAGTGAGAACAGACATAAACACAATCCACAATCCATTTTTAGACAGTATAGTTTTACTATCTTAAAAGGTTCAGTGAGGTCTGATTAAGCGGTTATATAGATCAAAATTATTGTGTAAATAATAATGATGTTCTTCTTTAACCCCACAAACAAGGTCAAAGTTTTAGATTTAGCCTTTCTTTAAAACTTCTGTTCCAGCAACTTAAACTCAGCATTTGGGTTAAAGAACTAGCCCAACAGCTTTTAGAGTGTACTGTTCCCAAGCCGTCAATCTATGTTTAGAGGCTTAGCAAGTGCTAGTACAGCTGTTCTAATGATGTTAATATGCGTCATTTGCGATTTCCAATCACACCAAAATGTAACTCAATATGATCTAAATCCCAGATCCATGTATTTTGCCCTGTTCAAATAAAATTGTTCATCCACACAACTTGAAAGTGCATGGATCAAGCAGCCTACACAAGTACACAAACACAACACAGTAACAAAGTGTCACATTACTTTCAGCAATGTGGGTCCTGGTTTAAAAATAGTCAGGCAAATATGACCTCTAGCCTGTGGAGTATGTCCAAGTGACGAGTGACCCTATTGGTATTTAACAAGAAGAGTGAATACACAATTCCACATAAATTCAGTAAAATTAGATCTGTTTTTAGATTTGTACAATGTATTCTGTGACGCAAATCAGGGCCGACAACGCCACAGCTGAGTGGCTTGAAAAACTAAACAAAATAGAATTTTGAGTGACTAGTCAAAGTATGGAATTAGTGTTGCTAAAGTATGATTTAAAAATCTGAAACTTTTAAGTGTTGACAAAAAAAAGAAAATCTAGTAACTTTTCACATCACTTTGCATCTCATTATTCACATATTGCCATGTCTATAGTTTTCCCTACACAACAATTAAACATTCTCAAAAAAGGTGCGATTCAGAAGTTTAAGTACTCTTCCTATTATGAATGTGCCAAAGATACAGCGACACATAAAAATGAATGAGTGAGAATGCGATACAGCAAATGCGCATCATAACTTCAAAAAGACGTTTAATGGGTTACTTGTAAAAACTCCGCTTCACCTCTCAACTGAGTCCATTATGTTTTAAATCACATCATAAAACACACTGGACTAATGACATACTGCATTTAGCCAGCATTCATATCCATGTGGAAGCAATATATAAACCTTACCAAAAATACTGAGAAAAATCGCAAAGTAAGACTGGTTGCATTGGGCTGATGCATCAAATGTGTAGAGCTAAGAAGGTCAACTCAAAGCTGCATTCATAGAGTTTTAGATGATTTTAAAAAAGTATGAACCTCAAAGACATGTTTCCAAATCAGGTTTACTTTTTGTACGCTAACCCATTATTGACCAGCAGGTAAAATTGTTAAAATGGTTGTTATTAACAGCTAACATGCAATAAACAGTGCTGTGAAAAGACTGTAGTAGGACAGTTAAAGAAATACAACCAACTTGAGACGAGACAAAAACAGGGATCACAAAGAGCAACCTAAATAACAAAATAAAGTAAGTTTGCAGTATCATACAAAAATGGTCAAATGTACCGAAAAAGCTTATAAAATATAATCTGAATAACATTATGTTTTTATGGTGCATAAAAACAATGTTACCTTTACAAATTGTCCTTTTCTCAGAATAAGGTTGTTCAGTAAAAATAAGATTTTAATGGTAAAAAGCAGAAGGAAGACACCTTTCACACCCACATAAGTATAAAAACAACATTTTTATCAAATCCAGGTGTTAGAATTAGAAGGCACATCCCCCTTCTTATAGGCGAGGATCTGGGATATCAAAGTCTGAGTGGGGCTCATGTCCACAACTTTCCACTAGAGGGCGCTGAAGCACAAGGTCAGTAAAAAGTTTATTTTTCTTTTAACTCATCCTTTCCCAGCTCAGAAGCATTCCTGATGTTTTCACTGTTGCTCTGAAAATATAAAGCTTCAGGACTTCAGCGCAGGCTTGCAGATCCGCTGAACCTTTTAGACAAAAACTGCACATTCTTTCCTGACGGCTCACGACCACAAACCGCAGCCGACTACGTCAGTACTGACACGCCTGAGTCACTGCTGCTGGCAGCGTGGCCATCGCCATGGCCGCCAACTGAAGATGACGGGGAAGAGGAAGATGCTGGTGATGAGGAAGCGTTGCTGTTGGATCGGAGGATGATCCCAGTGGCACTGCAGTGAGGCCGGGGTCCCGGCTCGGGGGTGTAGGTGAAAGTCAGGCCTGTGGGGTAGATGATGCCGTCGTTGCGGACCAGCGTGACGGGAACCTGAACGGGCTGCAGCACCCAGCGCCAACCCTCCCTGAAGGAAGAAATGTCTGGAACCACACAGAGGATGCTCTCTCCACACCTGAACGGGGAAAGAAATCAGAGTCCGCATCAGAACAGAGAGACAGGTGTACTCAAACACACAGCTGAGCTCGGGCAGACAGTTTTACCTGTACATGGTTTCTGCCTCCATGTCGCCAAACCAAACTCTGAGGTTAGGGGTGAAGTTCTGTCCCGTCACTTCCAACATGGCCACATCTCCTCCGCCATTCAACTGAGGAGGGAGACAAAGGCGCAGCTTAAAAGAGCCTGAAAAAATGACTGCAGTCGAGAGGTTTTAACGATGCAAAACAAAGTCGGATCCTGTGGTTACCTGCAGACTTTCCACCACCGGGACGGGGCTGACCGGTGTGGGGACTGGACCCATGCCTTCACAAAATGTGTACTCTGCTTTGTCGGTGCTGATGATGGTCCATGCTGCGCCGTCGTTAACGTTTTCCTTGCGTGAGTCTTTGGGGCATGGCGTACCCTGGGACAGAAATTATTACCATCACACGCTAGTTACAAACATTTTAAACAAAACTTGTACACTTGTTTGTTGCACGTTTTTAATGGAGCTCTGACGGGCTGAATATCCGATCTATCACTGATGATAAACAACATTCTTCATCAGTCTGGTTCCAATTAAAGTTTCATAATAGTAGGACAACATGCAATAATGTTGGTTAATGTTGTGATGATGAAATTTAAATACAAACTTAAACAGTGTTAGAAAATGAAAAAAAAAAAATAAATCTATTATTTCTATCTCAACAATAGGGTTGTATTGAAGGACTTTACTCAGGCAGTGTCTGCTGTTTTAGCTGAAACAGATTACTTCTGGTAAAGGGAAACGTTCATGCTGTTTGTGGTTATTGTGAAAAAAAATTATCGTCATAAGAATTTGGATTATGATATTAGACTGTCATTTACATTCAATACACATTTTGTACATTTTTCTAAAAATCCTTGCTCAGTTGCACATTTCTTGGATCCAAGTATGTTATTGTTGACAACTGCACAGTATTTTCATGTCATAGTTCTATACTTACTGTACAGGTATATTATTCTCAATTTTGTCTTTTATATATTTTTTTTAACACTTTTTGATCTTTGTGTGAATCTAAATGCCTCAATGTTTTTATACTTGAAGCTACCAGTGTGGGATACTAACATCTATCCTATTTGATAAATACTCATCGACGTCCAAGCAGTTCTTTGCAATGTTAATATTGCACACATTACTACAGAAATAGCATTAGATTTGTGATACAAAACATAAATATTATTGTATCAACACACAATGTGTACTTCTACAAACTTAGTCTACTGACCCATGCAATGGGCATTTAGAAATGCTGCAACAAAAGCTATGTACAGCATAAAATAAAGAGCAATAACACTGTAGCCACAAAAATCAGAATATATCATGCAGCCTTTGCACAGATCAGTTTTAGTAGCTTCATTTTATTGCCTTCTGCATCACTTCATAATAATGAGGTTTAAAGTGATTCGTTTTCATTTAAAATAGAAATGTGACAAACATTTAGGACAAATGTACTGAAGCTTCCTTGTATGTAGCAGAAAATAGACAATTACTGTAAAATCACCCTTCAAAGACTATTTCTCTAATCTTTATTTAAAAAAAAACTTTTATATGTGCACAGGCATGCATCTACACACCTGATACTGGATAATTCTTTCCTGTGAAAGACAGAGATACATTTTCTCTGTATCTTTCAGGTAGAAGGCACACTTGTGAAGCTGAGATACGGGATCATCTGCATCCAACTGCGCTGCTTGCTTGTCAACTTTGCGAATGATCTGAAGAAATACAGAAAGAGCACCCATCGTGAACGCTGCCAAAGAAAACACAGACATGTCCTGCTACACTTCGGGACATTTGTGCAACAGCAACTTGCATACCAGTCTAGGCAGGGCCAGGCCAGTAACAGAGCAGACCAATTTCACTGTCTGGCCATAGTGAATGTAGCCATCTTTTACGGTGAATTCCTCTCCTTCAGATTCATCATCATCCACTAAACAAATTGAGACAATTCTCTGAGCATCTACGTATTCAAATAAATACATCAATAACCAAAAGCAAAAAAGAATAAGAAAAAAAAAAAAATTGACTCACACAGGTGGATGTAAAAGGCGCCCCATTGCTGGGAGCTGGCATGAAAGTTCCCTCCCTCAACATGAAGGTACCTGGTACTGACCGTTTGGGAACGCAGGCGGTTGAACAAGGCCACTTTAGTCCCAGAAGCTATGCACACTGGAGAAAGGATGGAGAGGAAAATGAAACCAAATGTTCTCCAAGAGATTAAATCCGTACAGTGATGTGGTCTGGACTCACAGTCTGCGTTTTTCAGGGACTGTTTCTTCTTGGAAGGTTTAGAGATGACTTTGATCCTCTTGCTGGGGAAAACGCCGATATCCGAGCTGTTTCCATGTAACATCTTCACAGACAGCATGAAGTGCTTTCTTTTGTCCGAGTCACTGATATACAGGGTTTTAGCCGTGCAGAAGTTCTACCGCAGAGAGAAGGCAAAACGTTAGAGGAGTTTTTGAGGACACACCAAGTTTGAGCCGCTTTCAATTCCTTTTTTTTATGTTTTTGACAGAACAGGTTTCTAAAGTATAAAGCTGCTGCATACACAGTAATTTGCAAAAGTGTTCAAACCTCTAGTTGGTGTCATCTACTTATTAAAACTACAGATTATCTGGCTTCTCAGTCAGCCACAGTGAACACAAAAGGAAAGAACCTAGACTTAATGTCAATATTTTTCATCAGCA
This sequence comes from Micropoecilia bifurca, assembly GCA_903067075.1. Taxonomy (NCBI): domain Eukaryota; kingdom Metazoa; phylum Chordata; class Actinopteri; order Cyprinodontiformes; family Poeciliidae; genus Micropoecilia; species Micropoecilia bifurca. The sequence goes on along the minus strand of CAEGAF010124494.1, from coordinate 4,029 downwards.
ACAAATTACAAAGCTCTCTATAATGAACTTTGTTGAACACCTGAAACAACATCAAGCCGAATGTAAATATTACTGATACAGAGGAAAATCCAAACGTCTGTAGCTTTTAAACAGCACCAACTGCGTTAACAGCAGCAGACATGCATCTGCCCACCAGTTCAGTTTCCAGATGCCAGTCTGTCAGCAGGAGTTTATGCAGCAGCTGCATTCAATTCATAAATTATTTGGATTGTTTATATATCAGAATTCCTCCAAAGGAATGTACACTTGTTTCAATTATCAAATGTCAGCACAGAGTTATTCAGAAACCTCCCATACATAAATCTTGTTGTCTAGTGGTTTTATTGTTTCATGACGACCTTATCAGTCAACAAAAATCAACCCAAACCTGGAGTTAGCGTTATGCCAATCACTTGTCGAATTACTTGATTCACTCAAAAAGCAGAATTGTTAGAAACCTTTACTGTTGAACAAAGTTAAAAAACAAAATTACCCTCAACTAGTATTAAGCTGGTTTCTTGCTAACGAAACCAGCTGGTTTCTTGACACTATTACACCCTTGTCTATAACGCAAATTCAAATACAACACATTGATGTTTGTGTTTGTGGTGAGGCAAAATACTTTTGTAAGATACTGTGAACCCATGTTATATCACTATTTGTGACTCACCTTTCCTTCCAGAAAGAGTTGCTGCATGTCTTGCTCACTGCTGCCTATCCCAATGAAAACATAAGGCTGGGCCTCTGGTTCAGAGCAACCTTCCTTCACCAACTCCTTCACCTTCTTCTGCCAACCCGTCCCCATCAGATACACGCATGGTGGAGGGCAGAAAAACCTAAGAGGGAGGACAATAATAATATATAATATGAAAAAGCTCCAAACATGTATCCTGTCTAGAAACTATTTTTATTTGAATAAATCGGCCTCACACAAACCTTTTCTCGTTCCCGTATGACTTTTGTGCCACTTTTGCATGCAGTACGAGGATCGTCTGATCCTCCTTCTCTTTCAAGTACGTCCTCATAGCCTCCCTGAAATAAAGATGTATTAAATACCACAAATAGCAATCGGCTTAATAAAAGTTCAACTCCGTAAATTAGAATATCAAAACATTTACTGCGGTAATCATGTTCAAAAAGTGAAACCCCTTTATTTTATAAGTTTGAATATATTACATAAAATTCATCAAAATGATTTCAATGCAGAAATGGTTTGTGTAGATGTATATCAGCACAAAATCATGAGTGTGCACAATGTCAGATTTTTTAACTCCCTCTACAAGGAGCTAAGAAAGGTAATTTTAAAAAACAAGATCACAATTAACTAAAATATAATTTCATTGATATACAGATAGGGAAAAAATACATTTGATTTAAAATCCAGGTCCCACAGTCTGGAAGACCAGCACAGAGCTGCAGAATCTAGATTGTTTGAGATCCAGTGTGAAGTTTCCACAGTCAGTGACGGTTTGAGGAACCACGTCATCTGCTGGGTTTGATCCACTGTGTTTTATCAAGTCCAAACTCAGCAACTGTCTACCAGGACATTTCAGAGAACTTCATGCTTCTTTGAGCTGACGAGCCTTATTGGTTTGCTATGTGCTTTAAAATACATCAAAACTTGTTTTATTGACTTTGGTATCACTGGGCTTAGCCAGCAAACTATCCTGACCACATCCAGAGTCAAATGGAGTAATGCATGTAAAAGAAGCTCCAACCAAGAATGTGCACTTTATTACATGGTGCATTTTCATGGTGGCTAGCAAATCTATAGGAGTCTCACTTTTTGAATTTCAGATAACTTAGGTTTGATGAATTACTGATTTGGTAAGTTGTACTTGTAAACAGTATGTTCTGTTGGGTTTAGCTGAAGTTTCTACTCACCTCGTTAACCGTCGAGGCAGATGCTGCTCACTAAACTTCCTGCAAAACAACAACAGGATTTGATACATTTTACGTATTGTGTTAGTATACAGCAGCAAAAATCAAAATTTAGCCTCTGTAACTGTCCTAACAGTCCGAGTTTATAGCACAAATAGTTATTTCACCAGGAAAATAATCAATCAGCAGCTATAATAGTAAAATGAACAGATGTTGAGATGGAACAGGCTGTTGTGGAGCATGGAAAGAGAATTGGCTGTAATAAACCAGTAGTTTCAAAAAGAAGGCAGTAACTGATGTCGTTTTAAACTGTTGAGACAAATACATTATAGTTTTAATTTCGAAAATGTCGCCATTAACATGTTTTATGGATATGCAGGAGAAATAGAGGCAAAAACTAATTAAGAAAACATACATAAAACGAAATATATGCACTAATATGAAATAATTAAGGAGAAATTCAAGAGCAGAGTGCTGCGAAAAATAGTTTTGAGAAACTGACCCAGCATTAAAGCACAAGCTGAATTCGGTGAGATTACTGAGTTAACAACGCTAATATCTATAAAAACTATTACTTCCAATATAAATAAAAATTCAGTGAAACCTAAGAATGCTTCTCTATGTGATAACTTGACATTTTTCAACCACATTATGGTCCAATTTCTACTTACCCCGTCACGACGGGCGCCATCTTCGAATCTCCCCTCCTCCCTCCCCATCGGAAAAAAAAATCCAACAATCGCGAGATCCCACCCCCAAGCTCTCGCCAAAGCCAATCCGCTTCAGAAAAACCGTACTAGCAGAGACGAGATTGACGGAGGGAGATGTGATGGTTGAAAAGGGTGAGAGAAGTGGGAGGGGGAAAAGAGAAGGGTGGCGATGGGGTGACCAACAGAAAGCACACGCCAAAACAATAGGCGTGGGAAAGTAGTTAAATCGCGCGAGAGTCGGAAACTTACTGTTGACACGAACAGATAACCCACAGGCCTCGCGAGATTAAGAGGCACCTTTACTACCCGTTTTTTTAGTTCTCTCATGGCACTCTCACTGTTTACATGATTCCCACGACTTCTCTGAGGCAATACAAGCCAACCTTTTGACATACAGGCTGAATATAAATGACAGCTACTAACACGAATTATATTTTAAAGCCGTCCTATAAAGGACACGCTAAAATTTCAGAAAATATCTTGCTTTCTTTTGTTTTCAAAAGAAATTGTAAGGTGCCAGGCAAAGTACATTTAAACTCAAAATAATTCTGAATTATCTTTATTAAATACATTTCAAATTATGAACAATATAAAAAAAATTCCATGTATAAAAGTTTAACAAAATCAAGTCAAAAAGTACAAGATGAACAATTATACCAAAATCTGACAGCATTTGGATAATCAGCATGTTTTACATTTAATTCTTTGTAAATGTGCTCTAAAACATTTCTGTCTATCTGACGTTTGTGGAAATAAACAGCATTGCTGTTTTAAAACATGTTAGCACAAGTCAATGACTGGACTTTGCAATTATTTGATGACAAGTAGTGGATTCAATTAAAGTCTACTGGCATCCTAAATTCACTCCACAGTTGTTTTTTTCCCTAAAAAACAAATGGGGTAACATCTTACAATTTTGAGCAAAAAAAAAAAATTATAGAACCCCAAATCACTGATCTAAACCTACTACAGTTTAGATAAATTAATCTAAACCAGGGGTGCTCAATACGTCGATCGCGATCGACCGGTCGATCGCGGAAGGTTTTGAGTTGATCTCGGCAGATTACAATCTGAACTCCACCATGATGCTGAGACCAGCATTTCCTCTTCTGACGGGCTTGTCAAAAATATTCAACAAGCGTTCACCTAAACGTTTGTAGCTTCATTAAAAAGAATAATCATTTAAAAAGTAGCTGTTTTGTCGTTCAATAAACGACAAAACATGTTAAAATTAATAATCTCAGTAATTATTGCTTGAACAAGGTGTTGCGCAATTCAGTGCATTTCGGTATGGGCTAACCCTAACCCTCATGAACACAAACACAGTGGTGGTTGTGTTCATGAGCGCAGCGGTTACCACAGCAACCGGTGTGTTTAAACGACAGAGACAGAAAGTAAAAAGGTAGGAGTGATTTTGAGTTGATGTCTGTTCGGGTTG
>CAEGAF010124488.1:0-48863 GCA_903067075.1 Micropoecilia bifurca | reverse complement strand
CAAAAGTGTATTGAATTGTATCGTTTGCTGAATATCACAATATATATCGTATCGTGGGCAGAATATCGTGTATCGTATCGTGGGATTATTGTATCACTACAGCCCTACTTATATGTGTCTGCTTTATTTCAGTTTAGTCATCATTACAGTTTTATTTACTGCATTTAAATTGCACAACTGGATTGTGGAGACTTGTAAAGGCAATTGTCTGCACTGACTTTTTAAGGGTTTCAGAGTAAGGACTATGACAGCATGTCTTAAAAATGAAGGCCACCTCAAGCCAATGGGTTGTGCTGTTTTCTGTTCAGATTAACCTTTTGTTGTTTTTCCTTTTATTGTGCTGATTTCCTGCTGTACTCTGAAACACAAGTACCCTGCATGTCCCTCAGGTACTTCACAAAGAGTACACACCCGCAAACCCACTCTAGACAAAATGTCCTGTCCCAGGAGTGTGCGTCTCCTGTGGAGTTGGCTTACACCGGGCAGCAACCACACTTCTATACAAATGTTTCCCCCTTACACACATTAATGTTCACTGAATATTCATTGCAAGCTGTTGCACTCCTGGTCTGAGTCCAAATCTTAGCAAGCTTGTGTGTACGTCAGGGTGTGTATGTGTTTAGAATATATGTATAAATTAACTGGTAGACCTATAAATCCTACAGTTCCACACTTTTACCTCATCCAGTTTTGTTGTTGCTGATCAAATGAAGAAATTCTAATGAATTTATGATTTTTTTTAAAGAATTTTATTCCCAACTATGTTTAACCCAAAATGCCAAAAAACACTCCAAAAGTACCAATTCTGTCTTGGTATACTGCATCCACATTTTTTCCATCTTAGTTTTTTCTTATGTCTGGACACCAATCATGCAACTGTCTGCATATGGATGCATCTCTGAAGAATTTAAAAGTTAGACAAACCGCAGTTTGTCATTCTGCATTATCAATATTTGTGAGTGTGTGTGAGAGACCATTCATGTGTGTCATGAAAAGACCGTCCAGTTGGCTTCAGCTGGCAGCTTGCCTACGTCAGCTGTAGTGGTTTACCAACTCTTACTGAAGGATTAGTAGCTCAATCTAAGCCTGGCTGGACGCCTTGTCAGTGCAAACTTGCTGGGTCTACACACCAGTTGGAGCAGCACAGAGTTTGCTTTACTCCAGCAAATGTTTTGATAAAAATTTATTAAAATAACTAATTTCTTGAACTTGTTTCTTTAACTTCATGGTAAAAATATATGAAAATAAAAGTTGAGAGGTCCCAATACTTTAGTGAAATGTAAAAATGCAGTATTAGAGTAAGAATGCAATCAAAAGTAAAATAAAAAAAAAGTACTCAGGGTTTTGCAGTCATTTAAGAAAATATTTAAAAATAGATATTTAAATAAATATTATGGCCTGAGCTTCTGGTCAGTTTTAGGGCAGCAACTGCAAGAAAGGAGTCAATAATTGCACAACGCTTAAGAAAAATATATACAATACGTTATCACAATTTTATCCTATTTTGCGAACAATTCAAGCCAGTATTACATTTTATCTGCATTTGACAGAATTTTTGTTTTGTTTTTAATCTGTTTGTACTCCAAGTTCTTTAACTGTCTTTAGATTTTCCTCTGAAAACAGATGGCATGCATCTTCAGCGGTGTTGCGTCTTGCATAGTTCTAATCCAACAAGCATATACTTTTCCAATTAAGCCCATTCAAGAAAAAAAAAGCTGCAAATGATATCTTAAATCATCTGCAGTACCTGTTGAATAATTTGGCCAATCCAATTGTTCATTTTACACACCCTTCTATCCAAAGTAGGCCTCTGATGAAAAGAAGTCCTTTAAAATTTTGATTTCAGTTAATTTCCTTTTCATAAATCTTAACTTGTGAGTCCCTGTTCAGTGTAGAATAATAAGTTGAGGACTGACGAGCTTAAATGATTTTGCAGCAGAAACGGTACTGGATCAAAAGCTGAGAATCTGATCCAAACTTCAGCTTCATCAGCCAACTCACAGGTTTGTTTTTGTAACGGCTACCAGGGCTGGTGCCAGGGCAACAGATGCTGAAATTTCTGAAAACAGGATAAAACTGGGTGAAATGAGGCAGGAAATGTCTGTGCTTCCGGACTTTACTCTGTTAAACATTCTCCACAGCTTGTTGTCTTTCTTTCCTGAAGCATTTTGTCAATTTCCTTTTGTTTGTCATATGATACAATACACTTATTTGTGACTATTTAACAGCTCCAATCCCTAAATTTGTGCACAGCCACAGTTTTTCTCGCGCACTTCAAACTCACAGCACAACCTCCATTTATATTCTACCACGTTTCACACAAATTTTATATTTTATGGCACATTGCTATGCTGACAGAAATACAGGATTGTGGCATCTCAGGTTAAATTCAAGTAACAAGTTTTCAAAACTTAATTTTGGCCTTATGATGCCTCTTAGATTGTTTTTACTGATTTGGAAAGCATTAAGAACAGCTGCTGGTCTGCAGAAAACATAACATTCTGTCAAACTGACCACAAGAGCCCCTTAGGGTTGTGTTTAGCCTTTTCTTCTTTTTGTATTCCTAAATTTGTCAGTCAGCAGGAAATTAAGTCAGGAGGTGAAACAACCTTGATAGGATTAAGTAAAAATAAACCAGAATTAGCTTACATGGTGAACCGCTGTGATGAAAGTCTTTCTAATACTTTCAACACATTTAAAAAGTAGATTTTTTTTCTTATAACATACCAAAAACAAGCTCCCCGTTTCTCTCCAATTTTAAGGAGAAATGCCAAAAAAAAAGAAAAATTAAGCTCTCAGTATCACAAGAAATCCCTCTCATGGACTTTTTAATCTCTTACCATCTGGAATAAGGCATCGCTTCATCAGACCAAGAACGACCAACATGTGCCAATGCTTTGTTTTACTGGCAGTCAGGCTATTCTTTGTCTCTTGTTCTGTGTTGTTTTTTCCATTTTTGTTAAACAATCATGATTTTGTTTCAAGGCATCTTTAAAAAAAACTAAATAAAAATTTCAAAACCTAATTTTCTTGAGCTTATACTGCAGGTTACGATTGTCTCCAACACTAAAAATGCAGGAGACAACAATTTAATGAGTGGTCAGAAATTCTTTGTCACTTTAAAAAGATACTAAATCTAATGGGGACACTTTCTCCCTCATCTATATGGATTTTAAGACATCCCTAACTAGTAGAGCTCATTGAATGAGCCAACGCTGTGCCACATTTCCCAACATGCACAATTTTTTTCATGTCGATTTGCCCAAGTGTGATTTGATTTCAAGGAATGCTAAAGAGCAGCATGTTTTCCTTGCATTAAGATGTGATATTGTACGGGAAACTTAGAAAAACTTCCCCTTTTGACATAATACGGATTCATTTATATTGCAAATGAATTTTTGTCTGTTTATGCAGACTACATGTATCTAAATTGTAGTTTTTTGAGGTGGGAATTTCAGATACTAATTTGCGGCTTCATGATGGCATGTAAAATATGTTGGTTGTTTATCCTACAAAAATGAAACACCTTTTCAAAGGAACTTTTAAATTACAATCAAAATTATCTCCAATACAAGAGGTCTCTGATGAAATGGACAAAAGCAAAATAAAAACTGAAATTAAGGGAACATCTGGTAGATTGTACCTTGTTTTCTTCAACTGCCTGATGAGTTGTGACCAGATGCCACAGTAATGGCAGACACCAGCACCTCGTTAGGTCCTCGTTATACTCGTCAAGTCCCTGCTCGTTAAGTTTCCCAATAATGAGGCTGCTTGGAGGTGACTGAGGGGATGAGGCAGCAAAGTATCACGTGTACACTTGACCCTTCTGACCTCGGCGAGGAGGAAGGACTGAGGAGGGTCACTAAAGCAAAATTCATCTTGGGTTCTCCCTGTCAAGATCTAAGAAAAGTTAATTTGTTGACATTAATATTTTCTGCACTGTATTAAATACCGCCTTTATTCTTCTGTAGGATCCAAAACCTTGTTAATCTCTTATAAGTTGCCAATCTCTGTTTGTGAAATCTTCTTTGTAGAGGTTTCACCATGACTGGACTCACTTGGGCCTGCAAAATTAGAGGTTTTGAAAGGTTTAATTGGCTAATAGTTTAACATTGATGTCACACAAGACCAACAGCAATACAATTTCACTTTCACTCTATTTTTGAAGCTCAAAAGCGATTTACAATGCAAAGTTTCAGCTATTTAAACAAAAGGTAAAGTTCAGAAATTTTCAGTGGAGTTCCATTTTAGGAAAAGCTCAACAGAACTGTGTTTAACTGCTAAGGTATTTATAGTACAGAATAAAAAAAAATCATTCATATACCAACTCCTTAGTATGCTGGGTTTGCCATGGTTTAGGGATACTTTGCTGCAGCAGGACTTGGCATCACAGAATCTGCCATAAATGTTACTGTGCATCAGGGGATTCTGGAGAAAAATGGGAGACTATCTGCAAAAACTACTTTTCAGACTGAAGTAAAACTGGATCCAGCAACATGACAATGACAGTGAACAGATGAGCAAATCCACCAAGGACGCACTGAAAATGAAGAAACTGAGTGAGGGAGAAATTCAGAGCCCATTAATAATTCTCTGAACACGGCAAAAAAAAAGTCAAAGCTGAAAGAGTAGCGTGGGAAAATGGTGTTCATGCCGTCTTTGAATACACTAATCATTAAAACTGAAAACATAATTCGAGGAAAGTAGCAAAAGCTTTTGTATCTTGCAGTTCCCTTGACGGCAGGTTGCGTAAATCACTAAATGTTTTGATGATGCTTTTCCGTGCGAGGGGTTCCTTACTGTGATGTAATTCCAAGAAATATAAAGGACTCTTTCTTTATGAATTCCTTATTTAGATTTTAAACCATATCACAGAACCTAATTCACTTGCACAGTGAAATAAAATTCTTTATCAACCTCCTCAAAAACAAAACGGCACTTACAGAAGGAGCCTGATGAATACAAGGTAAACATTTAGAGTTGAAATGTTCTTGAATAACTAGCTTGATGAATTACACACAACTGTTTTGTATGAGCCCTATTGATCAGAACACTATTTCCTGTCCATACATCAGTTGTTGGCATCTCAACTGAAAAGAAAAACTTTAAAAGAAAAACTTTAAAAGAAAAACTTTAAGAGAAAAACTTTAAGAGGACTTTTTGAAAGGGTTTTGTCATTTAAATATTTCGGCATTCTATAACTCAATGTGTGTTCAAATGCAACCAGTTTGTGGTGAGCAGAACACTTTTGTATTTGTGATAAATGATTTGTGTATAAATGTTACACGCAATTTAAAATGTACTGGTCAAATATAAAAAAAACAAACATTAGACGCAACATATCTATTGTCTTAAATAATCTCAAACAATATTCTTTAAAGCAACAAAAATATTCGATTAAATGTGAACTCCTTTCAGATTTTAAGCCGACTGGGATGAAAAAAAAACACATTTTGAACAATCATTTACAAAAACCATAAAAATGCAGCTCTTCAATATTGCTAAATGGTTGCACCATGTTGGTTGGCCCCTATGTGAAGCAATAAATGCATCATCCCCTCAAGAGGATGGTGGGATTTTTTTCCTCTCAAATCCATGTACATGCCACCAAGCAGTAATCATTTCTAACCTAACTGCAAATGTTGATGGTGGTTGCAGCCCCGTTTACTTAGTTATCAAACCCCTTGAACTTTTTCATATTTTGTCACATTACAATAATAAACTATAATTCATAAATGGCCACAAGTATTGCAATATTATGAAATGGCAGTGAAATTTTATGCAACATTATTTACACACAAAAAAAAATCAGTGGCATTTATATTCAGCCACCATAACTGATGCCTCTTAATAAAATACAGGGCAACTAATCATCTTCTGAACTCCAATTCAGTAAATCACACCTGTGTAAATTTGGCTGACAGTGTTAAACAAACGGCACCATGAAGACCAGCAGGAAGGTCGTTAGTAAAGCTGTGGTGACGGTTCTTGAGCTGTTCGATCTATCATCCAAGAATATAAAGAGTTTAATAACTGCAGACATTTAGACTGACAAGGCTGTACATTACAATGAACTCTTCATTATCACTGTGAAACATGATGGTGGCGGCATCATCCTGTGGGGAGGTTTTGCTTCAGCAGAGAAAATTGAGAAAGATTCTGAACACCATAATTCTCCTCCTTCCGCCAGTTTAAAATGCAACCAAATGTGAAGAGATTCCAGGTTTATAAAGTGTTTTTAAGGTATGAATACTAGAAATAACTTTAAATCATCATAAATGATCATTTTCTGTGAAGAAAACATTGTTTCTGTTGGACAGAAATTTCAAAAACTTTTAATAGAAATAAAATTACCCCTAACAATGAATGTAGAGGTCCTGAAGCAAGGGGAGCTTTACAATGTATTATGCTGCTAGTTTTCTGATCTCAACACATCCAAACTGTAGCGGCTGTATTACCTAAAGCGGAGGTCAGGTGTTGGGGTTCATCTTCTGTGGGCTGCTCATCCTGAATTTTCAGGACTTCAGATTTCACTCTGTGTTGGTCTCTATGCCTGATGTGTATTTGTGTCTGCTTGTCCACCTCTGCTACATCAGCAAGCTGTGTTTAATGTGTATCTAATAGTCCTTTTTTCTTTTTTTTCCCTTGTGTGCGTGCCTACGTGTGGGTGAAGCTGAACAAATAAAGCTAGTTTCCACTTTGATTGTGTTCACAGTGTCAAGCACCGAGTCTGTAATTAGCACACAGGCAACCATCTGTCCAAACAACCATCTCTAAACAATCCCTGTCCTGCTTGCTTTTGCTGCTATCACAGCAGCCATCCATCGCTAACTCTCTTATTTGTTCACTTTCCGTTCCATCTGTCTGTCTGCCTCTACTGTCATTTCACTGTCTCCTTGTCTCTCTGTTTTGTTTTTGTTTGATCACTTTCTAACTCCATCTGTGTTTCTCAAGTTCTTTTCATTTTCTACTTTTTCTTTTACAATCTGATAAATTTAGTAGACACATAGATCAACAGCTTGATCAACCTTGTGATTTTTTTTTTTTTGGTCAGTATGCTCAAAATTTGTAGTTGAATATGAGATACTGCAAGAGTGTTTTCTTTTTAATTATTTAGATTAGTTTGTGAGCCATGTATGGGGAGTTTAATTAAATGGCAGAAGCCAAGCAGAAATCTCACATTTCTCCTAAACTTCATGGAGTTGAATCTCTGGAGTTTGCCGGGGGACGACCGACCCCCATATAAGTCACTTAAAGATTAAGAATAGGGGGAAAAAAACTAAAGTTTCTGTGTATGAATGCAGGCGCAACATCATCCAGTTTTCGCAAAACTGAAAGAAACCCAACAGGTTGTCAACAGGCAAGAAGCAAACTGGAATACAAAGTATTAAGATGTTTCAGATAATGTTGTCAGCAGTTCTGTTTTTCAGTGTGAATTGTAAGCACCTGTTTTATTCTTTTACTGCATTTAAGCATTTTTTGCTCATTTGGAGCGTCCTGTGCCTTGGTTCAGTCAAAACTACCATCTTCTTAGCCCATTGGACTTCTCCTTTGTGCCATCAGCTCCCCAGTGTTTGCATGATGCAGTGCTGTTTTGGTCAAGACCTGGCCAAGTGTCCAAGGAATAGCATTCATGAAGCTACTCCTGTCCAATTACGCTCAGATAATAGATGTAGAGAGGTAGGGCAGCCTAGAAAGTAAGTGTCTGGGCATTTCAATGCTATCACCTTCAAGTTTCTCACCCATAAGAGAAAATTGCTGTTTTATAATTTTTAAAGTTTTCCTATTGTGCACAAGACGAAGTTCAGTGCTAATTTGCTCAATGGTTTACACAATTGGAAGATACTTTTTATATTTTTTAAATGGCTATAATGGGGAAAAGAAAATACTTTGACTCTTTAGGTAACTTATGCAGACACTGTATGGTCCAAACATTTCTCAGAGTGACTTGTGTTGTAATGTTGAGTAGAGGTGCAAGGTTTTCTGTAACAAGGTTATAAGCAGTAAGCCTGAGTGGTCAATATCATAAGCCATTTAAGAACAACACTGTACTTCTTCCCACAGTCCAAAAACATGGCTGTCAGGTTAATTGGTTTCTCTAAATTGTCCCCAGGTGTGTGTGTGTGTGTGTGTGTGTGTGTGTGTGTGTGTGTGTGTGTGTGTGTGTGTGTGTGTGTGTGTGTGTGTGTGCGTGCACACGCGCGCATGGTTGTGTGTCCTGCGACAGACTGGCGACCTGTCCTGGGTGAACCCGCTTCTCGCCCAGAACGTTAGCTGGAGAGGAACCAGCAACCCTCCTGACCCCACTGAGGACAAGGGTGTAAAGAAAATGGATGGATGGACCTCAGTTGCATTATGGGAATATTGACAGTTTCGTGCACATTTGTAGAGGAAACACAGCTATTGAGGAATATTTGGGCGCTGAAGAATTTCCCTACTGATTAGTAAAGGTAAATGAAAACTGGGCTCTATCACTGCTTAATGTGTGAACGCACAGCTGTTTGCTATCAGGTGTACCATTTTCACATGCTCTGTCTTTACGGTCTCTTGTAGAAAACATTTTGGGATTTACTGGGAGTTTTACTGCTAACAAGGGACATGAATAACTGAAAATCTAAATATTACAAGCCGAGGAAACCCATCTCCTTACAGATATTCTGCTCTTGCTTACTTTATTACCAGTAATTTATGGTAAAAAGGTTGTTTGCTCATGAAGTAATATCATATTTCCAGGATTTTTCAGCTGTGTACAACATAATCATTCTGTAATTGTTGTGGTAATGTGACTCTGTTTCCAGACTATTGTCGGCAGGGAAACAATGTGCATCGTTGTGAAAGTAAGTCTAAATTAAACACTTAAAATGTGAAATTAATCAATGCCAAAGGAAAGCAAAAAAAACAACAAAAAAACATCTTTGTATAATGCTGTGCTGCTGCAGAGATTGATTCGATCCTTTGTTGTTCATCACAAACAAGAGAACAGATCCAAACACAGAGTTTCCCTCACTGGGGAAATGATCCAATATGACAATAACCTTAATTCAAAGTGTTGGGGCCAAATTGTCTTAGCTGATTGTGTGTGTGTGTGTGTGTGTGTGTGTGTGTGTGTGTGTGTGTGTGTGTGTGTGTGTGTGTGTGTGTGTGTGTGTGTCTTTCTGCGCTCCTGCGGGAGGCGATCAGAGTGAAATGAGTGTAATTAAGTTGCCAGTTGCGGTGCGCTTCTGTCGAGAATTAATATTTACTGGCTGTGTGTGTGTGCGTGTAAAAACTGATTAGCATCTTCCCGATGAGTCACCTCACACCCAACCCCCCCTCAGGTGGCAAACATTGAAGCCCCCCTGAGTAATCTGCCCAGCAAATTGGATGTTTGTTTGAATCGCTATCCAGCTCAGGACACTGAGAGTCTGTTTACCTGTTCAGATGACTGAAAGTTATCTCAGAGAAATGTGTGCACCTGTGATTTGTTGAAATATGTGATGTATTTCTCAAAGCCATTGTCTCTGTTCCCCCATTTTGAAAATGTTTTGTAATTATGTGACATTGTTGTGCAACTTTCTTCAAATGATTACCCCTCATAGATCACTGTATCCGACAGACAAAACATAAACAAAATCATATTAATTTATGATGGAATAGACGCAATGTGGCATGCTTCCTAGCAAGCCATTTTTATTTAAATGGCATATTTCACTGAAGTATTGCTAAGCACCGAATAAAAGCATAACAAAACAGATTCATAGGAGAAAAATATCTTGAATAAAAACAAAGAAATTGGTAAAAATGAACAACTTGACAGCTGAACACATAAAAATCTTCAATGAAATACAGCAAAATATACTTGAAAACCAGATGACAACAAGCTAAAAATTAAAGTGTGCTCTTGAAAACACCTAGAAAGTTTCTAAACTGCATGTATTTTATTTCTCAACGGTAGAACAATAACTGAATTCTCAATCACCTCCTCTTTCAAGTTAAAATCTTGGCTCATTGGGGAGCATCAGGTTGTTTAACCAAAGTCGTCTTTATAAAACATAAAAACACAAAAGATGCTTCAGACAAGATTTTAAATAGCATAAATAAAATGGTAAAAATCAATCTTGTAATCCGAAAGAATCAAGAGAGTGATTACTGATTATCAATATCCAACTTCCAAACTTTTTTTTCCCCCTTTCTTGGTAACACTTCATTTGAAGGGGGTGAATAAGACTGACATGACACGGTAATAAACATGACATAACATATGACATAAATAAGCCTTCATGAATATTTGACTCATAAAAGCGTCATAAAGCGTCATTCGGTAAATTATGAGAGTTTTAATACAAAGTTGACATTATTTAAAATGTCTTTATGACAACTTGACATTAACCAAGAAATCATTACTGATATAAATTGGTTATAAAAGTATTACTGATTGCACTTTAAAAATTAGGTAACTTTGTTATTAAAGGTAAAGTTTAAACAGTAATGATTTATGTGTTAATGTCAAGTTGTCATGACAAAGACATTTTGAATGAAGTCAACTTTGTATTAAGTGTTTTGATTTACTGAATGACGCTTTATGACAACAGTCATAAATATTCATGAAGGCTTATTCATGTTCATGACATGTTATGTCATGTTTATGACAGTGTCATGTCAGTCTTATTCACCCCCTTCAAATAAAGTGTTACCTTTTTTTCATTTAACAAGTCCAAGGTATTATGCTTCCTTCATTGATAATACATCTATTGTTTGGAGCTTCCTGGTTGCCATGGATAAACAGCCACTCATGCAAACGGACACATTCACAAATGCAAATGCACAGGCCCACAGAAACACAGTAAACAGTGGCACACACAGATTAAAGTCCAATAAACCCCAGCGGTGACCATCAACATTTGCAGAAAGCGTCGTCTGTGAGCCTTTCCAAATACTTCAAGCACGGAAAATGAAATTCTTCTCATTATGAATCTTAAAGTATTGTTCACTGAAGTGGACAAAAGCTGTGCCTCAGTCTCATGTTGCTACGCCTCTCTGTGGTGCTGTCAAAGTCTGGTGTGAAACTCTAACAGAAAATGTGGAAGGAAAGCCCGATGCATGTAAAGTGAACTGCTGTGGCATTTAAATCGGACGGGTGACCTGGCGGCTCGAAACGTCCATTTTTAAAAGCTTGGTGTTGTGGCTCGCTGTGACAGATCAATTCATCGGGCCTTTATGAGAAATTCTATTATTCCTACATACTTGTACAGCCTTCTTATTCAGGTTTCCTTATACTGGAACCCTTTAAGTGCCCAGCGTAATGCACATGCTTTCTGAGTTGTTGGAGAATTTAGGACCCTACTAAAACCCAGTGAAACGAATATTTCTGACAAATACCTCATTTCTTGAACCTCGTTGGATTATAAAGTTTTTCATGTACCTTGAGCTTGTGAGCTTGAACCATGTTCTCCCACTACAACCACAAACTTCAGCATGTACTTTTTTTAAAACTATTTTTTATGTAATTGACTAAAACAAAGGGGAAAAAGGACGGTAACACCAGAGGAGCAGGAGGGATCTACAGCTTAAGTGAACCTGTTGGCAGTTCAACCATTAGCAATGTACTCAAAAAATCTGTCCTTTTATAGAAGAGGAACAAAAAGAAAACCTATGTTGAATGAAAACTGAATGAATGTCTGGTAGTTTGCCAGATTAGAGTAGATTAAAATATCAAATTTCTTTCTACAAAGCTGTTGCAGAAAACCTGGAGTACACATGACCCACCTTCAAGTTTATAAATCTCTGATTTGCAACCAAAGTTTATTGTATAAATCTTATAACCTCTCTGGTCCTCTGGTTCTACTCTACTCTGCATTCCCATTATCAGAACCAAAACCAGCATTGTTTTTTCTACATTGAGTTCCTTTAAATCAGAGCTAGAAACTCGTATTAAATTTGCCTTTGATTCATAAAGACTAGATTAATTTTAGTTTTTATTCTAATACTGTATCATTTGAGTTTGATATCTTGTTGTTTTTGATGAATTTCATCAGAAAAAAATGAAAAAATGCCTTTTTGCTGAAATGTGCTGTACAAGTAAATTTGCCTGACCTTGTAAAATAAAATGTTTGGTCTATCATTTTTTTTCATTCCTTTGTCAGGTCATGGATAACTGTGACTCAGTTTTTCCCACTTACAGTAATAGACTCAACATATTCTCCCTTTATTCTGACACCAATCTTCCTTCCTTCCAGTTTTCCACTTTTCCTGTGTCACTGGAGAGATTTTTACTCTCCAGTGTTTCTTGAACTTTTACCTTCTCTATCGTCTTCTTGCCCTTTTTCCTCGCCATCCTCTTTTTCCTGTGCTGCACTCTCTTCTCTTTGTAATTGATGGTCCCCTGTGCAGCTACTTCATCCAAAGGGCCCTGTAAACAAAATCGTCTCTGACAGAAGCAATATGGAAATCTCAGGCGGTGGGCCCACGAGTTATGGCCTACGTCATGGTTTGTGCGTGCGCTTAAGCGTGCGCAAATAGGCAAGCAGAGTGTTTCTGTCTATGAAGGTGTGTGTGTGTCTGTGCACGTCTTGCCAGTGAGACTAAAGGGTGTCCCTCAGTTCTGCGTAATAAACTCTACTGCGGCTAGTCATTAAGTGGGATGCGAGTGTGTAGCTTTGTGAGTACGATGGGGAGGGGTCAAGGCCAACTTGACATAAAATGGTCTAAATTAGCCCCACTTGTCTCCATTGATTTACGGTGGGTAAGTAAATTGCGTCTGGAGCAGCAGAGGGGAAGCAGGAAGGGGGTCGAGGTTTCTTTGTAATTGATCTCCGTTCACGTAAATGCTGACAAGCTGTACAGGAGGCACAAGAAGTAAAAGTTGTCATCATGGCAGCAACTCTTGGATCAAACCTCTGGCAGGTTGTGTACACACATTAAAGATAAGTGTCAAAAATTTAATCGAGATTCTGATGAGTTTCTGTGACATAATGTGCTGTTGAGGTGCTTCCCTTAACATTAAAGAAAAGTAAAAGTAGAAAACTTTGAACCTTTTCTTTCAAATTGAAAGAAAAGGTTGTGCGTAGAAATTGAGTGAAACTGATGGATGTTGTTTTTGGACAATCTAGTCTCAAATATCTATACATGTATATAAAAAGAAACCCCCTTCTGTTAATTGATGTGCTAAAGACCTAATGTTTAGTTTTTTTTATTTTTCAGTGTAAATGAGAACTGGAAAAAAAAAACAAATCAAGCACGTGGATGAGTCAGAACTGTGCATGATGTGACACAAAACCAAATCAACTCCTGCATCTAATCTTATATTTGGTTTTAGGAAAGAGGTGGAACATTTCCTCAAATCCAAATTGAAAGATGCAAAAAAAGGTTTCCTGTTAAAATGCAAAGTGATTGTTATAAACTGAAGAGGTCAACTTAGCTGAAAAAGCTGAAGAGAAATTAATCCTCAAATATGTGGTTGGCAAGTGTAGCTATATACATATTTTCCCCAGAACTAGAAAAGAAATGGAATGAGCTCCTTTCCTCCTTTCACAAAACACTTGAAGTCGACCAATTGCTGTCAAAGTGCTGATTCATTTAGATAATCACAGCCGCATATCAGCTCTTGTGACAGTGTGAGCATTGTTGCAGGTCTAGTGCCTGCAACTGAAAAGTCTCTTCTGCAAGTGAATAGAAAGCAAAAACAGAGAGACAAGATATCTTGGTGAATATTTGATATTCATTTCTGTTCATCACCACATATTGGATGATGAGTTTCAGTCTGTTCTTACCACATTGAGGAAACTGAGAAAAAGTCCTTCTGACTATGGGCTGAAGGACTTTCTGAAAAAGTTTAACTGACTATGGGAAAAAACCTAACTGGGATAAATTAGAATTTAATCAAACGTAGGATTTGTTTCCTTAAGGTAAAACATCTAAAAAAATTTGGCAGTTGCTAAACATCTTTTAACCCATTAAGTTATTTCTGCTTCTACCTGAATTTTTTTAACCAATTGGGCTTCAAACAGCACAAGTCGTTTTAATGACTTGAAAACTTCCTATTAGAAGACAAATCCAGAAAACATTTTAAAGATATAAATGGCACATGTCTTACAATAATGTCTTGAAGTAAGTATAGATGTTTGAAAGCTAAATGTTAAAAATAATTGTAACGTAAAGAAATTGAAACATCTGACCTGAAGGATTGTAAAAGTGGTTGCTTTGGGATTTGCTTTGGGCAGGAATGGATGGAAAAGTCAGAAAGTCATATTTGCTCTTTCAGGAGGAAAAAAAGAAATGGGATGTCGCCTACCTAAAACAAACAAGTTTCTTCTGGTGTCTTTATGTGTAAAAACAAACTACAGAACTGTAGTGCAGTCTAAGATGATGATCCTGTTGCTACAAGGTTGTCAGGCAGGGAATTTCTACACACTGTTCAACTTTACCATCTGTGTGTAGATGGATACCTTCCATCCATCGACTGCGTGAGTATTCATCACCGCATGTAGCGGATTTACATGGCCCAAGCCATTGAAAATAATGGGTCTCTGACCTCGGCAGTGTTATGAGTGTAATGGAGGGGAAAAACGTCCTCATTCACCAGTCGCTAGCAAAAGTCGAAAGCCTTTCTCATCTACAACATCTTTATTAAAACTGACTTCAGAGAAAGAAAATCATGAGGTTATAAACTTGTCGTATTCTGGTCAGGTGGAATTTTTGCACACATTTCAAATAAGTATTTTAACTTTATAAATGTGTGATTTGTGTTTTAAATTTAAATTCTTTTGGTAGTATGCTACACACTTCACTGAGATAAGAGTTCACAAAAAACAGGGTTAATGCTTACAGTATCCTGATAATTTTCTCAGAAATACACACTGCATAATTATGAAAGTCCTCAAAGAATACGAACCATTTTCTGCTTGAATTGCTGTCTTTTTGCAAAGCCCACTGTTAATGCAACAATGTCACCTTCATATAATCAGAGAAAGGTTTTTTATTATTAATCCAGAAAAAATTAATAACTTTTTTTGGGCGTAATCTCTTATTCCCTTAAATTTGTGAGAAGGTGCTGCATTCTCAACTGCCCTGGCTTTGATTTGCCTGCATTGCTGGCATATAAAATCATCCTAATCTAGTTTGCTATTTTATGTTTATGGTTAATATATGTTTGACAAATCAACTGTTTTGTATATATTGTACTGACAGAAGTAGCTGAGGTAGACGGACAGATATGTCTGACATTAATGTGGACACTGCTCTGGTTTATGATTGAAAGAAAAAGACAAAGCAGAGCTCTTGATTTAGAGGTCCATCAACAACTCATCTAAATCAAATCAACTGAAATGAGCTTCCTCACTATAGGTTGCTAGGTTCTTCTGCCTTGGAGCTAGATGTAGCGCCACTGCCTCTTCACATTAAAAGAAGTCAGATGAGCTGTTCAAGCATTTGATCCAAATGCCTCCTTTGGGAGGTTTTCCTTTAGGAGGAGACTCTTGGGCTGACCCAGAGCTTGAAGGGATTATATGTTCCCTCTGGCCTGGAAATGCCTTGGGATTGGTCAGAATGAGCTGGAGAGAGTTGCAAGGAAAGGTGATGCTAACCCTCCAGCCCCCTGCATGAACTCAGATGGGTTTAGTAGTTCATGCGCTTAGCCTTTAGACTCCCCTTGCAAATACAATTACAAGTATTTAGTTAGAAGTATTTAGTTTATCTTTGACACACAATGATAAACTAAACAATATAGACAAAACATGTCCATTACACTTTTACACAAAATCATTCTTGGATAATAAGATTTAATCTGATCAGTTCTGCCTATTTTTAGCTCTTTTCAGAATGAGCTGTTTTAAGACCTCTTTGTCACTTTAAATCCAAATAAGCAGCTGCTGGCCAAACCCCTCAACTCAATGTCACACTCCCAGGTGAAAAGGGCAGCAGACAGATGCATTTATTATGCAACAATTATACATCTGTCCATCTTTTAAAAGCAGATGTAGAGCCTCTAGCAAAACCTACAAGATTGCAGCAAGTGATTTCTGGATGGTAAGCCATAAACAAACACTTGTTTTTTTTCCCAACAGCCATTGCATAATCTGTTCCCTTTCATACAAAGTGGCACAAAATACCACACAGTAAATGACTTGATGTTGGCTTTAAAATAAATTATAAAGTAAATGAGTTGTAATTTTGCAGAATATTAATATAATGCAGTCTTGAGTAATTACATTTCTTGTCCTTTTTCACAACTGACAAATTGTTTCCAGATGTCAAAGACTTTAGTTTGTCAAGCAGGAGTCTGTATCTGATTTAGTCGTGGTTAGTCTTTAACTGCATCAGAAGTGTTATTCTGTTGTGACAAGTCCAAAGCTTTCCAGAAGTATAATTCATCAGTCCTTGCATCATTCATTCTGTGGCGGTTTTATTGCATTGCTTAACAGACTATTGCATACCTCTTTACAGATTTGACAGACCTAATTATATGGACGATTTAAAGCTCAGAAACAGTTTGAAGGAATTATGAAATTTTGTCACACAGCATAAGAAGTGAAAATATTAAGAACTAATCCTCTGTTGAACATTGGTAGGCCCAACGTATTAATGTAAATAAGGCTCTCTCACTTCTACCAAAGATAACAAATCAGATAATTGGATATCGAAAGTTTCATGAAACGAGATGAGTTGACAGTTTAACAAAAGGGGGCGCAGTTGTCCATCGGAGAAACATACACACCCAGAACAGCCTGGCACTTCCTCTTTATGGTCAGCGGCTTGGACACACACTGCTGTGGAATTACGGCCCATTTCTCAACCATCATGTGATTCAAGTTGAACAATGTGGTTTGTTTTGGTCACACTGGTATAAAATACCCAAGCTAATCTGAAAAGTGTGCTGAGTGGTTAAAAAAACTCACTCTATCAAAGTGTTACCTTGGAGGACACCCTGATACATGAGAGTAGATATAAGAAAAGTACCTGTATTTTAAACAGTGCTATAATTTCAGTTGCAAGTGATTTGGAAATGGTTCTACGTGTCAATGGGACGTCAGTGTTTTTCAGTTACTTACGGTTTGTATTTGAACCTAATTTAAAATTGAGCATGAGCAGCGTTTCATGCCAGTTATTTCTTTTACAACAAACTTAAATACAGAGCTACTTATTGAGATTGGAGGAGGTCTTACAATCCCTAAGCATAAGACCAAAATCAGGCTTTTACTTTGGAAAAGACTTCCAGTCACCAATTCAAAGTAACAAAACTTTCTGTAGTTGTCTGTGTATGTGTTCTGTAGGATTTACAGTAATGGAAACAACAAGCAAAACCTTCCCAACAGTCATCCTTATACACCTGTCGAGCAGAACCTTTCCCACATCAGACATTCACTCACACGAACGCAGACGCATGTGGACACTCACATGGATGCACACTTTAAGCCTGAACAGTTCTATCCACCAGTTTTAATTGAAGTCTAATTTATTCAGTTTGCTCCAGTGGGCAAATAGATGTCAATTGTACTCCGACTGAAGAGAGCTAAAAGAGAAGAATGCTGGGAAGAGAGAGTGTGAGGGAATGGGAAGTAAATGGGAAGGTTCTTCAGCTGCACTCATCTTTTCCCACCCGGTGAGTGGAATCTATCGTCCGAACAAGCTGTCGACAGAATTTCTACAAGAGCCATTTGACCCTGAGAGAGAGGAGCGCTATCAAAGTCTTTGCTACTTCCAAGTGAGCCTTTTTCAGCTCTTGAATAAAAGGATGGAGTTTCTACGTACCCCAGGAAGCGTCCAGCGAACAAACCTAATGAGACCAAAATGATTTTAACTCAACATTAGCACCCAGGAGAACCAAGATGAGAACTGTTAGCTTTGTGGATAACATTGTTTCTAAACAATTCCACACAGTTATCATTTGGAATATTTAATCGTGGCTGGTTCCTTAAGAACATCCTCTTCATGACCAGGAAGGAGTCAGACTGATGCCTTTTCTAATGCAGACACTGCTCTGGTCTGTCATGCAAGAACTGAACCAAACTCTAAATTAATTGGTTCAGTTAAGTTTCCACACTGATCTTTTGTCCCAAGATGTTGATCACGATCAAAAGAACAAAATCCTGGATACAAGTGGCAAATATTTATCTAGGAGATGGGCTGAACAGCTCAGTCACAGGGGTAAAATCTCCACATTAAAGAAAAGAGTAAGGTGAGCAGCTTGGATTATCTTGCAAAAGCTCCATCTGTACTCTTCTCATTGGAGATTTTCTGAGCATGTCTACAGAGACCTTGATGCTCTCCCACTAGAACCCACTAGAGAGACTGGATTTATCATCTTGCCATCGAATCCCCAAAAGTAACGTCTGGATATTCCTCCTGACCTTTCCTAGTTAACTGGAATACAACAGAGGAGAGGATTTATGAACTATTTCTGTAAAGGATCTCATTAAGGGGAACACTCTTTAACACATGTTGGACTTCTCACAATAACACCTGGAGACCGATGCCAGCCTATGCCACCCCGGCAACCCTACGGTAGGCTTTATTCAGAGTATGTTTTTCTAGCCTTGTAGCCATGCTATGCTATTAGTCAAATTGTGTGTTATGTGGAAAAGTTAGACCCCACTTTCACTCTTTTAAAAAAGCTGCACACACTTCCAAATCTAAAGTTAAAAGCTAAAGAGATTAAAACTAAAAAAAACTTGCTCTAAAAAGGTCAGTTTGGCTCTGATGGCATTTTTAGACTGACTCTTGGTTAGCCTTCATAGCGGGGTCTGAACCTCTCTATTACACTAAGTACTATAGCTAATAGTTGCTGTCATTTTACTGGTGGTATAGCATTATTCTAATCACCAAGTATAAACAATAATATGTCAATCTTACTTGTGAAAAGTTATCCCCCGAGCCCTCAAGTCAATAGTCTGTCAATTTGAATAAAAATATCCTGCAGTGCTAAGGCATCTTCTGCTGTTTTGGTTTAGCCAAGTAGGAGGGATGGCCGCTCCAAGATGGCCGCTATGTTTCCTGTGCTTGAGCAGCCAATGCGGGGTCTACTCTTTATGGAAAAAAACATTTCAAGGCCACTCTCTTAGGCTTCCAGAGTTTTGAAAATGAAAGAAAAATGAAAGATTTTTTTTCTGAATGACAGATATTCAGGCAGAAGAAGAGGTGCATAGACGTCATAGAAAATAAAGGTAAGATCGTGCACAATTTTCAACATTAATCCGAAAAGAGAGGTCAGCCAAAGAAAACATTCAAAAAACTCTGTGGATCACCAGTTATGAACCTCATGTAATTGATTCTAATGTGCTAATTGTTGAAGTTTTGGGGTAAAAAAAAGCATTGTAGTCAGGATATTAAACGGAAGCAGAAAAAATGTATATTAAAGAAGGAAACCTATAGTTTTATGTATGAGCTGTGAAGTGGCATCAAAACATATTTTCACACATTTCTGCACTGCAGTTGTGCCTTATGTTGACTGCCATGTAGAATATGCCAGCACTGATATACACCATCTGTCGGCCTAAAACTGATTTGTTTTGGGTTTACAAACATGCATATTGATATTTTTTTTGTTTCCAATAAATTATTTTGAGTGTGGAAAGAACTGGTGGAAAAACACGTTTTAAAGACCTCAGTAATTTCCCCATTGCTGCCCATTTAAACAGGTTTCAGTTTCATGCTTGCCAAAAGATTTCCACCAAGTCCAAATAACTGGGATGTGCCACAGGAACTGTGACCAAAGAAAAATTATGTCCAACGATGCCTCTGGACATTGTTTCACATTGAAAATAGTGAAACATTGCTATTTCCAAAGTGATGTTTCTTGTAAAAATGATTATTTATCTTAAGAATGTAGACGCGTTGCAAAATCTGACAAGTTTTCAATAAAAAGTAGGACTTCTATATTGTGGCTTGATTTTGGCTGCATGGAATTTACGGTGATTGAAGTTCAAAAATAGAACAGGGCAGGATCTGTGGTCAGAGTGGCAGCAAATAAGCACAACTAAAGTATGACACTGAAGATCGTTTTTTTGAGGGCACATTTTTCTTCATTTAAGAAATAACATCTATTAAGAGTTGTCTGAGGACTTACACCCCAAACTGACAATCCAATCTTTATGATGAATGTCTTCCTGCTTTGATATAATGAACATTTGCTGCCTCTAGGCCTCCTCTAATAGTGACAAGTAATATTTTTTTAACAAGAAAATGGAAACTGCAATGAACCTACTCAGTTAATTTATGCCTATAGTTAAGAGCATTGGGAAAGTATGGTTTTCTATTATTTATTTTGAAAATGGTTGGGGCCGCATACAAATATGGTTAATATCTTAAAGGGGGAGTATTATCTAAAATGGACTTCTTTGAGCTTTGTTATATTATTCCCTTACCAAAAACCTACCTGGAGTGTTCCTATAATTCTTTCATGCATTTTTGATAAATCCTTGAACATCTTGTGGCGTTGACCCTTGGAGCTACAGTCCAGGACTGTGTGTTGTGATGACGTGCTTAAGGCTGAGAGTCGGAAAAAATAGGAGCTTCTAAAGGAGACGGAGGCCAACTTCCAGGCATCAAATTTTCCATAAAGGGACATGTTTGAGATATACCACATTTATTTAACAGCTGAAGGTAATATAGTTGATTATGCTTTATAAAATGGCACCATGTGCTTTGAAAATGCATAATACCCTTTTAAATGAGCAAGCTTTAGCTCTGTGTACAGTGAGTGGCTTTTGAAGGTGTCTAAACTAACTCCCTCGGCTTTGCATGTTTTCTCTGAAAAACTCTTTGTGGGATATTTATTTTCTAACCCACACTGAAGCACATTTGTACGGTGAGAGAAGAAAACAATTTGTTTGTATTTAACTTACCTGATGGAATATGGTGTAGGACCTTGTTTAAGCACCAACATGACTGAAAGTGTTTTGAGATGTCTTGGCTTTACATGGTTTTCTAAATTTTATAAATAAAACTGAAAAGTGTGGCATGCCTTTGTTTTCAACTCCAAGAATCAGTACCTTGCAGAAACCCCTTTCGCTTGAGTTATAGCTATTTCTGTTCAGATATTACTCTGCTTCTGTGTTGTTATCCTGCAGTAAGGTATTTTTTCCAGCCTCAGAGGTTTTTCCAGAATTGCCTTTGCTTTTAGCTCCATCTATCTTCCCATTACTGTGACCTGCTTTCCTGCCTTGGCTCTCCACAGCAACATGCCGCCATGCAGCATCTTGCAAGTAGGCCCAAAAGCGTCATTAGTGACCCGTGTAGTGCTATGTTAGATGAACAAAGATTGAGATATTGTTCTGTAATGATTCCTCAGTTTCAACTGCCCAATCATCAGACGAGGTGGGGGGAATCATCAAGAGAGAATTTACAGACTTAACTTCAAGTATGAATACTATTTATAATAACAAGGGGGACTCTGAGGGCATTTGAGGTTAAATACAAGTACATGTACTCACTTCTTTGTGCTGGTTTGTTACCAAAAATTCGCTGTTTCTGGTTGCAAACTGACAAAATGTAAAACTTTCAAAGGGCATGAATGCTTTTGCAAATGGGAATATTCTCATTTTACAAAAAAATGTTTAATCTTGAACAGTTCTTTGCATACAATCTCAAATATTCCCTACATAGCCTTGGTATATTGGTATACAGACATGTTATTTGTACAAACATTACTCTTTACTGCATGCTTGCTGAACTAATGCTTTCCCTCCGCTGCAGTCCAAGAGGAATAGATCAGTTAAAAATAGATCTTTCACGCTTAAGTCGTGGCAAATGTCTAGCTTGTTGAAAGGGAAGAAGTCACAGAGTGGAAATGAAATAATATATTAGAGTAAAATGCACTTATGTAGTCGGATGGATGCTGGTTCCCTACTTGCAGAGACGTAGTTGGCTTGTGAGTGGGAGGAGAGAAAAATGTGTTTGGGGACAAGTGAGGGAGCAATGAAACGAAGCGTGATGCCTGCCTGATGGAATCAGAGTGAAAAGAGCAGAAAGAAGCGAGAGAAGAAGAATTTTGGGAACATCAAAGGTTGATTAGAAGCAATGAGCCGAAAGCCTCCGTAATGACAATCACATATATCTGATAATTGATGATGTAAAGCTGGTGTCCACAAGCACTGGGGACCACCAGTGGTGTGGTCTCTTGCACTCCTTTTGCACAAATGATTTGGTCATCCACCATCAGTCAGGATCTTTTAATATGATATTATATTGACTGAAACAATGAAGCAAGGCAAAATTAACTATAGAGCAGTGCTATGCATTTAATAAAACTCTTAAGATCTTTCAAAACCAATCAGATGGTTTTGACTTGCGTAGCAACCTTCAAAAAATGAAAAAGTACAACAGCTCTTATCAAAATAAGCTGGGTGTTTGAAGTGCTAAATTCAACAAATTATTGGAAAGTGCAGCTGAAGGACAAGTTGCATTCTTTGTGTCAAGATATTCCTGCACCAGAGATGTCATGTATGTGTCTAATCGGGGCAGAGGAGGAAAAGATGATTGAAGAACACTGCAATTAAGTAAAAATAAATAAATAAATAAAATGTCTTTTCAAATTAACGTGGACTTTACATTTCAGTTGGAAATCAATGGTGGAAGAGTGGAAAGCCGCAGGAGCAGTGTGACATTTTCCCAATCAGTGAGGATTTTGGAGGCCATGCTATCTGCTGGTGTTGCTCGCTCTGGTTTATTGAGCTAAAAGTCAGCAGAACTGTTTATCAGAAAGTGTAAATAGCACCAGGTGTATTTAATGAAAAGTAAAACGTCCAAAACCTATAGATTCAGGAATCGGAGGAAAACCTGAAGATGAACAGGAGCCTTAGGTGTACAGTAGAAGTTCAGTAACACAGGTATAAAAACTGCAAGAAGACACAAGTGAGACATGGAATGGTAAAAAAAAACTGTGAAGCATAAATACTCGGTATGGAAACTGAAATGAATACTAAAGAATGTAAACCAACAAACAAACAAAAAAAACCCTCAGACAAGACTAAACACAAAGTCCATGGGATCATGACACTCTTCATTTTTCAGCAGGGATTTGGCACCAAACCACACAGCTGAAAGTATCAACACCTGATTTAGTAACCCTGGCATGATCAAGCCCCAAAGAGAATCCAAAAAGTGTAAATGAGGAAATGAGACACCAGACCCTGGAGGCCACAGCTAAGGAAGTCTGGGCTTCAACACATCAGCAGTCCTCAGGCTGATCACCTCCATTGTCACTCAGCGCTGATGCAAATGAATCCCAAGCCCAGTATTGGTAGCACATTATGTACAGTATGTGGACTTATTTTAGTATTATTATTATTTTAAATAGTTTTTAGTGGTTAAATGAAGCAATATATTTGTCTTTGTTGCCTAAAATTAACTTCATTTTTGGAATTTAAAAAAAGAGAGAGATAACCTTGAGACGCACCTGACCTGTACACTAAAGGATCATGTTGGTAAATCGCCCCCTGCTTGTTCAGTCTGCTTTAAACCCGTCACTAGGGGGTGCTGTCGTTCCTCCGTAGTCCCTCTGACCGAGCGGAGTCAGACACACGGACAGGCATCGAGGCTCACACGCATCTCCGTCTCCGGAAATCCTCCCATCCCTCCGCCGGCTGATTTGCAATTCAATAAGTCACAATGTCATCTATTTAGCTTTTACACATTTTGCTGACAAAGGGAAGAAGCACGTAGGTTTATGTAATGTCGTCTCGGACTTACAGAAGGACCTTAATGTTCTCTCTCTTCTGACTTGTTCAACTCCCGACACCCTCTCCGCTTTCCACCGTCACCCTCGTATGGAGTGAAAATAGTCTCCTTCACGTGCACGTGGCCACAGCTTGCATCAATAGAAAGTGAGTGAGCTTCGTGCGCGAGGTGCCCTGGAGGTCGCGCGCGCGCATGAGCACGTGCGGGCTTGGTGGCGAAGTTGGTGTCTATCGATTACACGAGAGAAACAGGTGTAGCGTGTGTGTTTGGATGAATAATGCAGAACTGAGCTTTGGGAGGATGAACGAGACGTTGGACGCGAACTCACGCTTTATCTAAAGGTAGCTCCAACACAGGCACGTCAAGTTTAGCTTTAATAATTACGTTTTTCCATTTCTTATCATAAAAAAAATCAGCAGTCTGTTTCATTTTCACACACTGATTATAGCGAGTTACTTTTGTTTTTGTTTTAGTAAAGTTTTTCTTTAAATTGTAGACAAATATTTTTGTCCGATACAGATAAAGACGAGTAAATTACCTCAAGAAGGCAAAGGAATAATAATAATAATAAAAAAAATCCTACTAATATCCTTTACACTTGATTGGTTCTCTAACTGCCACTCACATCTCCAAACCCCACCCTCCCGTACCCTCCCCAGCCCCACAGCCGTCGCTAGACCCCCACCAGCCCCCCAGCCTCCTCCTTCTCAAGCGGCTGCTGAAAGCGACAGAGCTCCTCTCTTCTCCCCGTCCTCTCCTCTCCTCGCTCCATCTCGCTGACGGTGAGCGCGGATTCTCCTCAAGTTGAGCCCAAGAGACGCGTCACTCGCACGGCAAGCGGAGCGACGCGGTCGATGGATAGACGGGAGGAAGAGGGAAAACGAGGAGAGAGGACGGACTGTTTGGATTTTCGATTTCAAGAGTCAGAGTTTTGCCTTCACTTGTAGTGTCACAACGGTTTCGGACGTGGACTTTTTAAAAAAAAATAAATATTTGGCTCCGGTTGGCTTTAAAGTTTGCAGGGGGAAAAAGTGCGATGAAGTCGGTGACAGCTTACCAAAGCTTTAACCGGCCCGTATGGATACATGAAGCGTAAGAGCGCATAAGAAAACCCCAACGTTTGGCGGGGGAAAACAGTTTTGAGTCACTACAGAGTTTTTGACCTTTTTTTTTTGGTTTGCATTTCTTGTTTGCAAGAAATGACTAAACGAGCGGACAGTATGCACAGGAAGTACCATTCGGGAATTTCTTTTTATTTCCAACTTGAAAAGGATTTATAGTTTTCCTCCCCAACCTCAGCGGCTTGCTGTTTGTTCGGTCAATCAGAAGTGGAGAGCGCAGTTCGGTC
Organism: Micropoecilia bifurca; assembly: GCA_903067075.1. Classification (NCBI taxonomy): domain Eukaryota; kingdom Metazoa; phylum Chordata; class Actinopteri; order Cyprinodontiformes; family Poeciliidae; genus Micropoecilia; species Micropoecilia bifurca. The sequence goes on along the minus strand of CAEGAF010124488.1, from coordinate 23,866 downwards.
AGGATGAGAGCGTTTATGGCGCCGACGCGACAGTGATCCGAAAGTTGGAACGAGACAGAAATAGTACAAGTGGAGAAAAGAAAAGAAAAGGAAAAAAAAACCTTCCCGTTTGTCCATTTTGTGAACATTCCCATTGGTTTTCACCCGGCAGGAAGGTATGGAGACGGACCGGAGAGGGACAGGCGCGCCGGTGGGATGTTGCCTCTGGAAGACGGTTTTAATTCTCGTCCTGTGGAAAGGTAATACTTGTTACTGGAAACACCTTCGAACTCTTAATTGTTTCTGTAATAACACTGTGTTCCTGTGACGGAATTGGTATTAATTACGTTTAATCCCCACTCGAGGGGATAAAAAGTCATAATTCAGTTTGTGTTGTGGAGAGTCTGCCCTGACAAAAAGGAACGTTTCAACACGTAACTTAATCCATTTGTTCTCCTAAAGAAAAAAAAAAGTTTAGATAAATTTTTATCGAATAAATTATAGAATGAAATAATAATAATGATAATAAAAGCTCAATTCACGCAACACATCATGTATTTTCTCGTGTGAGACAATAATGAGTAATTGACTGCCGAAGCATCAAATGACAGATGTCTTCTAACTGGTGCCATCTGAGACGCGCCAACTCCGGGCTGACGCTCCTGTGCCAGCTGAGCGAGGAACCTGCTCACTGTTGCCCAAATCCACCCATTTTTTTTAACTCGTAAGAATTAAAAAAAAGTACATTTTGACGCAATTTATTGCATGGTATATTTTAAATAGTGAGCGCTTTAAAGCGGATGTCCTTGTCACCTTTCTTCTAGGTAGCTGGATGCGGAAGATGAGAAGAATCAGGCATAAAAGTAAAATCCAAGTCGGGATCATTTGGGCTTCGTAAATTTAACACACATTTTTCTTTCATTTAAATCACATCAACAGTTTAATGTTTCTTCCTTCATAGAAACAAAATAAATCTCTTCGATCAAAGAAGCGGAACTAAAAATAAGTATCCTGGAATGTCTTAAATACCCGTCGACTTGCGCCACCACTCGCTGTAATAAGCGCAATAAATAGATAATTAAGTGTAAAGCGCGCTGGCTGATTCAAAGCTCTGAGTGGGTTCGCACGCCTCCGTTTTCAGTCCAAATGACAGTCCTTCGGCATCAGTATCATAATCCCGCGAGTGTTTTTTCTTCTTCTTCTTCTTCTTCTTCCTCCTTTGTGCGAGTGTTAGTGTGTTAGCGTGGCTTTAATCAGCTCGGATCAGTCACGGCCCACTCAGCAGTTAACAGAGGCTGCGTTGTGCGCTCCGCTCCGCTCCGCAGCGCAGCGCAGCGCAGCGCGGTGGTCTCCGTTCGCTCCGACAGCCAGTGAACGTCGCGCCTGAAAACAGCTGTGGCCGGCAGAAACTACATCTAAGTGTAACCAAAACGCTGAAATCGTCCAGACATTTTCTCTGCTTCTCCACCCCCCCACCCCCCCCCTCCCCCCCCCCCGTGACCTTTCTGCTCTCTTGCGTTCTCCGCGTTATGATGAAATACTTAAGTGTTTTCTCTGCGTGCAGGGACTGTCTGTACCTTTTTGTATCACAGTGAATGCAGCTTTTCTGACTGCTGTTTAGTTGCTCCCTTGGTGGCAAGTAGGCCGGTTGCTCTTTTCTTGTTCTGCCTTGGTGTCTTTCTCTCACCCACATGCTCATGGAGACTTTCCCTTACATCTTGGCTCTGGTTAAAACTGCTTTTATTGGACACTGGTACACCGCAGCTCTACTGGTGTAATGAATAGCAAACACTGTTAAAGCTTCCAGTCAAACTTCTCTCTGAAAGCAGTCAGATTCACTTCAAGTATAATTTGCTACATGCAGATTAACAGTTTGTATTTCTTGTAAATCTGTATTAAATCGTAATGTTTCTTCCAGAAAAGCTTCCATCTCGACATCACAGCTTTTCAGCATACTTTTTAGTATGTTGTTTTATGACTAATTGTGGTGAAATTGTGACTAAAACTTGAAACATCAAAAGAGATCCAGACTTAGATATATAACAATGCTTAAAAGTGCCTGAAAGTTGATCAAACTGTCTAGCAAGGCCTGATTTTTAATCGGTTGGTAGCTTCAGGGTACGGCAGGGTAATAAAAGTTATGATTTTAAACCGTCGAAATGTCGCGTCCAATTGTTTCCACGACTCAAAGTCCTTTCTATGAGATGCCAGAAAATATTCTTGAGTTTTCACAAACTGTAAGGGGCTTCAAAGAACGCTGTGGTTTCCCCTCCCTCACCTGTTGCTGCCGGCTGGCTTACATGAAGGATAGAGTTCTCTCTTTTTTTTACATTTTTGCTGTTCATTTTTGGATAAACATTACAATGTGAAATTTTTATACAAAATGTTCATATTGTGAGAATCTGAAACTGGCATGTGCCTATTTCATTTGTCTTCCTTTAGGTTAAATTTAATCAAGTAAATTTGCTACATATTTTTCAAGTTGACAGGTCAATGGAAGAGTTAGTTTTATTATTTTTCTTTAATTCAGACATCAAACCTCGTATTGATTGAGGCAAAAAGAGTCCTTTATTTGGAGAGATGACAAAAAACATGTCACTCTAATTTTCAAAGTATGGAGTTCAATACTTGTTTAAATGCACATTAAATAACTACTAAAAGCATTTTTTTTTTCTTTTTATTGCCACAAAGTCACTGTGACGCAGTACGGCAACATATTTTACTAGATATGCAGATAAGTCAATCAGATGCATAGAAAACTTTAAACAAATTGACAGTTGAAGTTTTAAAGATGGTTGTTAGAATGAAAGTTTGGCTGACACAAAGTTTAACCTGTTAGCAACATAAATGCACCTCAGATCTTCAGAAGCTTTGATCTGGGGCGATACTAATGCAAGCTAGATTATCACATCGCCTTAAATGTGCAAAAGTAGAATTTTTATCTATTTATCTTTTTTGTAAAATCCTGCAGTGAAAATCCATATTCATTTCTCAACTGTGTTTTTGTTTAGAATTTGCAAGTATATAGTGATGTAGTGTTTATAAAAAAGAAAAATAAGCCACATTTCCCTGCTTTCCTCCTGTTTCCCTTTCACAGCTTCCCTTCTTAATGCGGAGGTGTGCTCACATTTAGGTGATTTGTAGGGCTGTCGTGCTAATTTGTCAAATTTTGTAATAAACATCACATCATTGCAGCAAAATTTGTCTCTTTACAGTGTCTCCCAAACTGATGGTATTTGTCACTCTCTCAAACTTAAGTGGCATCCCTATTTCAATATGACTGTTTCATTCTATTTACATCATTCTGTTGTTTCATCATCTAGGTCTTCTCCAGGATGTCATTGTGAGTTTTGTTCAAAAGCCAAGCTTCTCCAATGTGCCTGTTGAGAAGGAAACAGTTTGGTATTAAAGGGCGTATATTATGTTTTCCAGGCACATAGTGGCATTTTATAGCAGAATCAAGTAACTATACTAACTTGAGTTGTAAATGCTGTGAATATCAAACACAGCTTAAAGAATTTTGACTTTGCGATTTGACAACTTGAAATTGAAGCTCCTATTGTTTTCAACACTCCCTTTTCATTATGTCATCACAAAAACACTACCTTATTATGCAGTTAAGCATTTTAAGAAGTGTTGGACTGAAAAATAGTTTTTGTCGAAGCTCAGCAAACTTACAGATTCACCAGGAGTTTAGTGGGGAAGGTGCATGAAAAAGGTGCTCTGTAAGGCGGAAGCTCGGCTAGAGACTGAAGCCTGGATGTTGAATTTTGGGGAAACAGGCGGTGCAGTGTGGGAGCAAACGTTTGTCACCACAGTTTGTTGCCATGGCAGAGTGTTGTATTTTTCACACATGCATAAAAGAATCTAATCAACATTCCAGGTATGTCTTTGTTGAGGTAGTAACATCGTAACATGATATAAACCTCAAAATGGATTGATTTCACATATATCCTCCAATTTAAGAATTGCAAAGATGAATAGCTAAAGGACGGTCAAAAACAGTTGTATGGTCTCAGTAGGAACAGAGCAGGAAATCATCTGTTTTCAGAATAGTAGCTCCATCCATGCATCCTTTTTTTGAATCATGCTGGAGAATCTCCTCCAACCACTTCAGTAACAAATGCCAAACAAAGCAGCTTATTTTGTAGCTGCCACCTCTCATAGCTTTAAATAAATTCACCACTAAGTAATGGTATGAAATAGGATGGCAATGGGGTTTATGATTTAGCATAAACGTGACTGTGGGCCACATTTATGCTAAACCATTATCTTGGTTGTGTAATGCGTTCACTAGCTGTTGTGATTACTGCACCAGATTGAGCGTAGCATCAAAATTTTCATCAGTGCCTTTTAACCTCACCAGACATTTCAGGGCTGGCCATATTTATTGGGACTGGGAAAGAACTGACTCACTAGGTGGCTGAGAAAGTAGATCTTGGACTATTTTCTGCATGTGTTCCCCTTTTCTCTCTTCCCTATTTCCTGTCTGTTGGCTATTATTTACTAAAGTCCAAAACATGTATTTAAAAAATGTGTAAAGCCTTTAAATACATGAGATGATAATAATATCTTTACTGAAGGAATTCAGCAATTTATTTGAACTCTTTCTACATTGGTCTGGCTTTATACTTTTGATAATTAACTAAAGAAGACCCTAAGATTTTCACTGTACTAGTGAAGGCCACCAGGTTTTCATTTAGACTAACCAGGTTTTCATAGAGCTCACAAATTCAGTCTTGCAAGTTTCCAAATGCCTTTGGAAGAGACACTGGCACACAAAATTACAGATCCTCCATCTTACCTAATGGCATTCCACCATATTTAACATTTAACCATTTTTAACTGTAGCCACCGGGAATGTTTATTGCAGAAAAGATCAATCTCACTTTTATCTGACTGAAGAACTTTGCATTAGTTGAAGTCCCAGTAAAGTTTTGCACGTTTATGTTTGTGATGGTTTGACAGTTTTTTGTGACATCTCTCCAAACAAATGGTTATATTTCAAGTTTACTGTTGTTGGTGACCCCCAAGATGCCACATTTTGCTGTAGTTCTGCATCAGTGACTGAGCTTCTGGCCTTTTTCTCCTTTCCATCTTTCTTTCTGTGCTTTGGTGGTAAGATAAATATGGGTCATGTCCAGCTTAGCAGCCAGTGACTAAAACAAACACGCCGGTGTCAAGTCATACTCTCTACCCCAAGGAAAGTCACAGATTCCTAATTGGAAGTTGCTAGAAACTCAAATCTACTTAAAAAAGTAGAAAATAAATATTAAACAAAAAAACATTTATTGAGCTGCCACAGAATAAATCAAAAAACTATTTTTAACATTGTGTTTTCCCTCTATGGAAAAAAAAACTATTGAGAGTAAGTGTTCCTCTTTTTCTACTGATTTTTTATGTATTTAACAGAGAGTTGGGGGAAAAAACCTATTCCATGGATATTTATCCATGTCGAATCTCCACAGGTCAAATTTGACCAAAACAAGTTTAGGCCTTTTGTGTTACAAAGCGAGGCTTTGATTAAAACCTTTAAATTGTGGCGTTTGCTTCAAGGGTTATTAATTATTTTCTGCTGTTTGCATGGAATTACTTTATTTTCTTTGTGTCCTTCCATCTATGTTAATATCGGTCAGTAGCTCTTGATATAGTCATAATCTGGCACCGTTTAGGCCTTATATCAGTAATGCCTCTTCTAATATGCTGCTGAATATTAGCTATTCATTTCATAAGAATAAATGATACGGCCTGCAGTTTTATTTACAAATTGTCCACAAGGGAGGGTTGAGTTGATATAGTTTTTGACAGTAAAAGATTCCCTTCTGTGGTTCTCAAACTCTTAAATACTGAAGCGATACTTGTTTGGGCCCAGGGCTTTCCTCTTAAGAAAAGTCAAAGGAGAATACTTATTTTTACTTGGCTGTCTGGGGCTATTTAAAATGCTTTTGGCATTAGATCTCATCAGACTCGGCCTCTAGTTTCACTAGCATGTGCTTTAGCGCACAGATCATTTTAAAAAGATTACCCTTGTGTTCAACATTTCATTTCAGAGCTTTGCCCCTTGTTGAAGCTGCTTTTCTTTACCTTTTGTACAAACGTTCTTTTTAAATGCATTTACATCTTAAAAGAACTGCTTTCCTTCCTGGAAATACCATAAAGCAGAGTTTGTATTGTATGTGTCAAATGCAGATGGAGAAAAAAAAGCTCCATTTATCTTGTGTATGTGTCTGCTTGAGTGTTTTCACACTACACTGTTAACCTGTAGTAGAATGTCAGCTCACTGCAACATTACTCATGCGTTGCGGGACATTAATAATTACTGATGTTAAATCAGTGATACTCACAGATGCACGCATGCACACACAATGGCAGTCTTTTACCCTGGCCTTTCTATAAGTTGCTCTTTTTTTAACACTTTTATTGTGTCTCATTGTTGGTTTCATTCACTCACTGAGTCATTCATCCACACTTGTATACCTCATGCATACAGTCACACACTCTCACACTCACACAGCTTACTGAAACGGATCCAAAGACCGGAGGGGGTTCTCTTCCCCAAAAAACGAGCAGTGAGGATTTCCAGTCTACCTATGGACATTTTGTAGATGTTAAATATAAGCTTATACTTTTAAATAAATAGAATATTTTTAACTTCTGAACCTTTATATCGACTGAGTCAATAGTGAGTTATGAAGCATGTAGATATAATTGGAGAATCTCTTCTAATGGTAATTTCGTCCCTTCACACTTGGACGGTTTGGTAATTTTATTTCCAATGAAAAGCTATCTGTCACGAGATATTTGGTATTGACCACATACAAATTGTTTTTTACTGTAATGGTGACGATTTGATGATTAAAGGCTTGAACTAATTACCCCACTTATGTGGGTATATGAGGCTAATACAAAAATATCTAACCACATGAAGTTCCTGAGAATTCTTGGATCAGTTGTCTTGGAATCAGAATTTTTGAGCTTTGAGTCATTCATATACATATCCAAAATGCGGCTTTGATTCGTTTATTTATGTTTAGGATCCTAAAATCTTTCTTAGTGGAACTGCACGTCTGATGGGCTCTTATAGAAGCTACAATGCTCTGAAGTACGATTGTAAACTGCATCGATTGATCGCTTAGAGAAGCTTTGCTGTGACAACGAGTATTTGAAAGAGTCTGAGGTTCTTAAGGAGACATAACCTAATTTCAAGGTATGAGCTGCATCTATAATGCAAAGTAAAATAAAATTTCTACATCTCCTTAATCTTGGTGTTGTATGAGGAGTTTGATATGGTTTGATTTGCTGTGACTATACTTGGACAAAATAATACATCTCTTTTTTTATACAAAACTTTTGGCAGCATTGATGGGTCAGTTGGTAGTTTGATTCTTGGTCTGGCGCCATTTGTTGCATGTCCTCCCCACACTACCCCCTATTCTCCACCTTATTTCCTGACAATTTACAACTTAATAAAGGCTACTATTTTTCTAAAATCTTAAAAAAGGAAACATTTTGACTTTATTGCTTATTGGAGATTGATGAGCTTTCAGTTTTTCCTCGTTTACAGTTGTCTCAATCCCCAAAAGTGTGGTTATATTGTGGGATTGAACATTAACGGTGACAGAACAACCACTCTACACCATAATTAAAAATGCATAAGAACCTCTACTAGAAATAAAATGAAAAGGGGTACTAGAGAGATAATAACACACTTACATTCTTTCCTACAAGAATCAAATCATCTACCACTGCTTATAGCAGCAAAGCTGAGAAGTCGGAAGCTAAAACAGGCGGTATGTGTCTGCTGGTTTGGCCGCTTCCTCCGTGGGGCTGCGTAAAGCCGGAGAAGAGAGGCTTTGGATTCAGCCATATCTTCCTGCAGCCATGTCTTTGTGAAAGACATAATGCTGCATTCGCAATATTCCCACTGAGTCCTTGTTAGCCCTACATTCTCATCCTCTTTGTATATGCCAGGGATCTTAAATTTTCCATAACAATCAAGGGAAGAAATGGTTTTAAACTTCCATTTTGAAACTCTCCATTTTGGTCCTGCCCTACATCTGTGTAGCCTGTTGTCCAACTCAGCAGGGATTTCGAGTCTTATCCCAGGCAGTAGTTTGGCTTTGGGAGACACAATCAGCTGCTTCTGTAAGTGGAATAGAGCAGCTGCAACAAATGCCTTCATCAATAAAAGATTCCTCCACTGTGATCATTGAGCATTGGATCAAATATTTAAAGGTCCAAAGGAGATGATCAAAAATCAACAAAATAGCAATAAACTGAAAGAAACAAAAGCAATAAGTGAAGCAACAGATGCCCACTACTTTGCAGAGATTTGAACATCTCTTGTGTTTTTTCTACTACGTTCTATTATTGTAAGCCGACTGAAATGATAAAATATGCCCAATAATTTTCTCAGAATTGAATGATCCAATCTATAATCCTGCTCTGTAGTCAAAACACTTTACACAGACTTGACCTCTTACATTTAAATCTGGTCATTGTGGTTTCAGTGCAATATCTCATGAAATAGCTGACTCATAAGAGGTGTTTCAACGTTTGTTTAGTTGCTACAGTTTCATCTAGATCTTTACTTTGACTGGACTAGAATATTGTTTGTTCTAGTTTTATTCCAATGTGGTTTTGATTGATTCACTCCAAATATTTTTGCAACCTCCAGCAAGTTTTGCATCAACTATCTTCCCATTTAGTCTGACCAGCTCTTCATGCAAGTTAAAAAAAGTTTTTTTTAAAAGTCCACATTTACCAAATATTAGCCATATTGGGAATAATGCCTTGAACTCAACCTTTGTTCAGCCAATCAACTCACATCTATGTCCTGTAACAAGTTGGATTTGGCATGGCCAGTTGACATAACCATCCACTTTTATACACTGACTTCTAAAGAGAGCACAGTTAATGTATTATCCTGTTTTTAAAAGCGGACACCAACGCGGTCATTTGCACATCTAAAACTGAAAGAGTCTATATATAATATTGGTAATGAGTTGGGAGCAGGACCAGATCTTAGTTTAGCAGAACTTTAAGAAGAAACTCTGGCCAATTGATGCATTTGTGCTTGATCTCTGGTCCACACATATTCAGCCCTGCACTTTTTGTCCTTATTAGCATAGTCCAGTCTCGTTTTAATGTTGTGCTATTTATAGAATTTGCAGTTTCTGAAAGTCATTTTATGATACTGAGCAGTTGTGAATAGTTCAAAGATTCCTCTGCTCAAGCCTGTGTGTGTGTGCCAGTATGAGCTACATATCTGGGTATACTCTTTGACCATGAGACGACGTGGCTTTTAAAGCGCTGTCGAGAGGTTTAAGGGTCTTGCTAATGAGCAAGTCATTTTCCCTCAGATTAGCATGAATAGCCAGTCTAATTTTCTGTGCACATGCCGGTGCGCGAGTGCACTAGTGTGTGTGTGTGTGTGTGTGTGTGTGTGTGTGTGTGTGTGTGTGTGTGTGTGTGTGTGTGTGTGTGTGTGTGTGTGAATGCCAGTGTGGATCTGGAAGCCATGTCTTGGAGTTTAAGGTTGAGCTAATCAGCAACACATTTCCCCCTGCATTAGTTTCACTTAGTTGATTAGCTGCACACTCGCAGTGCGAATGTGTGTGTGTGTGTGTGTGTGTGAGAGAGAGAGAAAAGGGGAGACGGGCTGATCATTATCATTATGACTCACTGCCTCAGAGGAAAGCAACAATAGATTACCATTGGGGCTTCATTTTTCTTATTGAATTTTACAGGATATGATTTACTCAAAATTAAACGGTTAGTAAATTAATCCATTTCATGATTGTTTAGAAAATGTATTTTTAAAATTTAGATTTTTTGCTTACTTTTTTTTAGCTAATATTTCACATTTTATAACCAACATTATTAAAAACCGTGTTTATAAATAACAGGTCAGTGAAGCAGTTCCACATGTGCAGTTCGCCATAATCTAACAATAATGGTTTTGATTTTGTCTGCAGTTATTGCTATGATTATAATGTCACTAGCACTTCATTTCAGTCATCTTCCAGTTCATCCAGCTCTGTAGGATTACAAGTGATTAATCTTACTCTTTTAGATTACAGTTCTATGTGTGTATTTGCATGTAACATAAAACCAGCCTAATTATCAGTGTTTTTACAGAGTTTCCACTTAAAGACGCTGATAAAATGCAGCATCCTCTGTGGGAATCTTTAAAGGAAGCACAAACATTTAGCATTTCAACAGACATTACATCTCGATGTTCAAAGATTAAAAATTAAAGCAGTGATAACTGCCCTCCTAGTTGGTCATTCACACATTTTCTGTTTGAAAGGCATAGAGACGCTGCTGCTGTGGAGCATGTGGTATTTTTTTTTCTCTTTCCCAACTTATCTTGTAGGTTTTAATTATTAAAGATCTATACATTATTTCAAACTTCTTCTGAGGTAAAACTCGTTTAATTTGGTGTCAGTGACACTATAATGAATTATATCTCTATATAGCAAGACTGTAGATTCTGAGTTGTGCTTTTCTGTCTTTCTGGAGTTTTAAGTTGGAGTCATTTAAAATCTATTATACAGAAACATTTCCACATAGTTTCTAGTGGCAGTTCCATAGTTAATCAAAACTGATATTGTGTTTACAATTTTCAGCTGTAGCATCCTAATTAAATGCTTTCTTGACATTGTTATGCTCTAATAATAATTTTCATACAGTTCTTTTTCTAAACCCAGCTTCTCATTTAGAGTTGGCAAAGTCTAGTGAAAAGGTGAGATATTTTTGGTCCGCTGATAATTCCTGTCAGTGCAAACCTAGACGTGTTTGTGTTATCAAACGTGCAGAGTTTATGTGGCGTTTGTGTCATCAGCACAAACTCCGTTCACTGTCAGTGATCAACCTAATGTGAATGACTTTTCACAAACACACCACATGTGAATGCTAACTTTTGACATGGGAACTTGGGAGGCTACGATGTTGCCTGCACTACCATGTTCCTCTGATTGTTCTTTGACTGACATTGACATAATGTGATTCATATAACTAAGTTTTCACAAACCCATTTCCCCGCCTTTCTTTTCCAACACTAATCCTAACGTTCTTGACTTTTTCACTTTATCGTTTCGTCTTTTCTGCTGTGTTCTCGACATCTTCTCATTTCAAAACCTCATCTATTTCCTTCACCTTTTCTACATTTGTTCTGCCTCGTTCTCGTTTGCCCCTCTCACATGTTTTTTTCCCCCCATGTATTATTTTCTTTTTGTGTCTTTCTTCCTTCTCTTTCTATCTCTCCTTCTCTAAGCACCTCTTAACCAGCCCTTTGAGAGTGTGCGAGCTGCTTGGCCTAAATGATTTTCTATTACCGCCGCCTGTTAACAGGGCTCGATTTGATCAAGCTAATGAAATTGAAAACTTTCATCTAAGCCAAATTGATTTCAAACCTGAAACCACATGCGGACAGAGGGGAGGAAAAAAAAACCCAACAAGAAGCCAAAGAGCATCGAGTTGTTGGAGCATGACATGCACTTTACAATCATACCGAAATCTATTAGCCAGCCTCTCTTTTAACTTTTGTCCTTGTGAAACAGAAAGATCCAAAGCTGTATTATTTGTCTGAGTGCAAGACTACTTGAAATCATTTAGTGTGCAGAGAACATGGATGATTGTGTGCAGCATAACTGGCAGAGACTAAGATGTGGGATCAAATATTTCCAAAAACCAGAACTGTGTTGATGAAAAAAGTTTAATATTTTTTCTACTTCTTCTACTGTGTTGACCAGGGAGGCTGTTGATTAGTTTGAGTGCTACTGCCACCTAGAGACTGGAGGCTCTGTTACCAGTTAAACATGAATAAAATCTTCCTGGATCTTGCACCCCTTTGTTTGAGAAATGCAGCTATCAGGGGACTTTATTTAAGTATATTGCGGATTTTTACATCCCCTTCTTTTTTTTGCTAAATATGGTACTGGAATTCCTTTAATCCATGCATTGTAGTATTTAGTATCATTCTAAACAAAACTACAGAAATAGGAGAGTAGCAAGCAACCCTGTTAGGTTTTCTTGCTTGAGATTTAGCCTTTTCCTGTTAATGTGTTAAATTAAACTTATTGGGAGTGCCTATGTTTTCTAGACCAAGGACGCATCTAAAACCTGCAGGACAGGCCCTTAAGTACTGAAGTTTGAGACCCGTGAACCAACAAATGCTGAGCTAATGATGGTAATGGCGATTTTTACAAAGTAAAAGTGACTTTGGGATCAAAACTTTGAGATTCTGGCTTTATGACAAAAAATACACAAATTTAGTCCTAATAAAAAAAACATTTATACTTTGCAAAGCCTTGATGTATTTTTCAGTTTTTGCAGACACCTATAGCATCATTGATCTTGATACCATTCCAAAAATTCAGAAAAAACAAAGAAAAGAAAAACCAAGGTACTTTGTTTTCTCAGTGTTTGGACCTTTGGACACAATTGGATGGACATGGAAAGTTTCTGATATTTTCAGAATATTCAAACATATGCTTTTTCAGAAGTGACGAAATTTAAAACCTAAATCTCCTATTAACCATTTTTTTGGTATTAGAACTTATTTGATTTAATACATGTTGCCATAAAAGGCCCATCAAGCTATTGTTTACACAATTTGTCTTGCATTTTGTCTTTATTTTTAAATACTATTAACCTTCTTTGTGCCTTAACAACTGTTGCAACCATTATGATTCAACAAATGTTTTAGGTGTAATTATTTTTTTTCTTCGCATATCCAGGTGCTTTTAATTAGCTTATTATTCTTGTTTGGGTACATAAAGTTCAGGGACTGCTTGACTCAGAAGTGCTGCAAACAGTAAATGAACTGCAGAGTGAGGGAGTGCAAAGTAGAGAGACTGAAAAGAGAAGCATGGGGAAATGTTAAAAGGCCAGGCCTGGGCCATGGTCTGTGCACTGTGGAATAAAGGGGGACAAAGGAATATAGAATAGGAGTTACGGAGCTGGAGGTGGGAGAAGGGGAAAAAAGGGAGCTGTGGGAAATGAGACTTCAGGTAGCAGAGGCAGAGTAGGAGGGGAAATTGGACAGAGATGAGAAGAAGAGCAAAACAGGAAAATAAATTACAAGTTTCAGAAGGGAAGAGCACAAAGGAGGAAAGAAAAAGAACAAGGTAAACAGATCTGGCAAACAAAGGCACGGGAGGAGACTAGTATTTGGAGAGGGGGGGAAAAAAGCTGGGGCACCAACAAGAGATTTCGCATTTCATTCTGGGTTGCTCTCAGGCTGTAGCCTGGCATTACAGCTGAGGTTTCGACTGTTTACAAACCTCCAAGTGGCATCAGGATCTCATCTACATAATGTTTAACATGCTCAGCTCGGCTGCACTCTGCCCGTCAAAGAGAGACAGTGTAAGGATTTTGGGCATCGGTCCCTGAGGCCTGTTGAGAAGTCAGCGAGAGAGAGGGGAAGAGAGGTTGTAGTGGCAAGATTCAACAGAGCAATTGATTTAAAGACCTGCTTAAATTACACTGACCTTTGTTGAAATTTTACTTGGTAGAATCGTTTAATCTTCCTCTGTTTTTTTTTTTTTTTTTACCGTTTGCAATGAAGAACAGCTAAATTTCTCCAATTTTTTTTATTACTAAAGAAAACAATAGGGGAATATCTGTCATTTTATGACTTACAAGACAGTCTGTGTTTCATGAAAGAGGCAAAATATGACCGTTATACATCATGCTTTCTGATGTAGCTGAAAAACATGAAAATGACTGAAGAGAAGGGTGATATCACATAGAAATTTTGCATATATGCATATTTTCTTGTGGATCATAATGATGACATTTCTATTAGTTTACTCTGTAATAAAACTGACAGTTTACAAGAAAAAAAGAGCTATTCACTGAATTTTGTAGGAGCATCACTTTTGGCTGGTAATGCAGGATAGGTGAGAGGTTAAGCTGGATAGATTGATTGATGGAACTGAAAACTGGCACATAAAGCTAAATCTTTATATAAATGTTGAAGTGTGCTCTGACACTGGTCCTGTTTAGTCTTCCGTAATCGAACTCTAATTTGTTTGCCTGGAAAGTCTGGTTCGTTTGGGGACGTGTGAATGTGTAATCAATGATGCGAGCCAAAAAACAAACTCTGACCTCTGGTTGGATGACGTGAACTCTGGTGTGGTTTAGATGCATATGTGAATGCTAAGCAGACTGAAGACTGGTCCAAAACCAGGAAGTGGATTATAGCGCAAGGCATTCTGGGTAAATGCAACCAAAACCAATGAACATGCCTAACTCTAGTGGTAGAAGTAGCTTGTGGTTTCTTGTCAAAGACTTACAGTACATTTTTGTTTACATTTTGTGAAAAGGGAAGTTGGACTCGGTGTCTTGATGTCCTTCAGTGGTTCTTGATGCAGCGCCCCCACAGGCAAGGAGGTAAATGTGTTGCTCAAAGGGTTTGTTTCACTTGACACATTTCCACACCAACAGAAAACGTGTTCTTGACACATTGTAGATTATGTGTCTACTATTATGGTAGACACATAAATCTACCAAACTATTATGTGTGGAAAAAAACCCTAAAGTAGCTGAGATAACATTGCTAGCCCAAAAGATCCTGCATTACAAAAGTTATTCAATAGAGCTTTGTTCTTAGTATTGCTGCTAAATGTACAGCAATGGCATATTTGGCCAAAATCAAGTTTATTTTATAAACTTGAATTCCTTTTTTTCTGGATTTCCTACAATAATTTTTCGGCATCCATGGACACTGTGTGTTTGGTACTGCAGGCCTGCAGTCTTTAGTGGCCAAGGCCCTGTTGACCTTCTGAAAGCATTGGTTTGTGTATCCGTGTGTGTGTAATACGATTGTCTGGTAGGAAGTTTCATCTCCCTGTATGTGTGTGAGATGTATTTTCCTACAAAACCTGTGTGTGTGCCTCTCTCTGCATTTATGTGTCTTCTTTAAACCAACATTGCTGCAGTGGGAGCCTTTTCAGGACTTTCAGGCGCCACTGTTTGCTGAAGAGGGAGGAAGCGATTAGCTGCCCGTTAACAAACCTCTTAACAAACCCCACTAATGAAACCTGAGGGCAGCTCTGGGATGGCCTCAGTATACTGCTGTAATTAGACTGGCAAATAAGTGCTCGTTATGCAAAGGAGTTAAAGTTAATCTGCATATTTTTACCTGAGACACTCGCGTAACACTGACAAATGTTTACCCAAAGGCACCGAAGAGGAAAAGAGGAATTAGAGAGGCACAGAAACGAGAGAGAATGAAGGAGGACGAAAAGTAATGATCGGGTGCTGCTCAGCAGCAACAAGGTCAGTTTTCAGTATTGAGATTAAAACAGAAGATGATATTTTGATGAAACCATTAAAAGCTGCAATAAATACATGCAGAAAAGAAGAATTATTTTTGTAAGTTCTGCCAATATAAAGTATTAATTTGATCAACCCAAAGACTCATTTTGAGATTCATTCAAATGACTTTAATTTTAGTGTAACAAACATCCTCAAATGAAGATTGGGATTTTAAGGTATGAAACCCTCAATAGTAATAATGTCATACTGAGCTAGAAAATTAATAAAAAGTGTATATTTTCATCAAAAGTACAACTTGAAATAAAAAATATTGCATTGCATCTTTGTATTCAGTGTAATGGAACATAATAATGGGGATTAAGAATGATGAATTATTTAAGTTTATAACTAATTTTTAAATTTTATTAATTATTTGGATTATGTGGGAACATAGTTCATCAAGTTATTTTAAAACAGTAAATGTATTTGAAAGAAAACATTCCTCCTTTATAGAAAGTGTTTGCAGCTTATAAAAAACCCCAAAATGTTCTTACTGTCAACCTATGATCATCTATCTCCTCTGCTGATTGCGATACTTATTTTGCTTGTTTCAGAACAAAGCAGGTTCTGTTTTAAATGGCAGCATTTGGAGCATTTGGACCATTCAAGTTAAAATAATTGAAGTTGTTCAGTTGAACAATTGGTAACAGAGTCCACACAAATTGTTTGTGCTTTCATTTACAAGGTTAGACTGAAACCAACAGTGTGGTTATCATCCTGTCCTGCACTCGCATGACCTACGCGGTGCTGCGATGTGTGCAAGGTTTTTTTTTTTCCTTTTTTAGGGTAAAGTGCGTATTGGGCTGGCAGCGGAGCTCCGGGGTTGATGGGTTTGACCTCCGCTTGACGGCAGGGTTTCTGATGGATCACCTGCTGCTGCCAGCCCACACCCTGACTGCTGCAGATATCGATACTGTATGTAATGTTTTGTGAGAGCTGCCATCTGCTTGTCTGAGGTAAAGTTTCCTGAGTTTGAGTCACCTGACCGTGTTTGTGTTTCTGCACTAACAATTGGAGTGTCGGCTGGTGTTTTTGCAAAGCCCCTCAGACTATTCTCATAGGAAGAAGAATAAAGATCTTTTAAGGACCACGGTCGCATGATAGCTGTGTGTATAAGTCCACAATTGCAAGTTGAGTGTCGGTTTTTGTGTGTGTTTGCTTCATTAGTGCAGTGGTTCAGAGGCGATTAGTTATCGTCATGTTGCTCAGCCTGCTGAGTTGTGGCACAGTCAGCAGCCATCTTTAGTCCACACTCTCCGAACAAATAAATGCACACACACACTGCGAGCTACAGGAGCTGTAGAAGTTATTACAAATCCCCCCGTGCCTTGTCCACACACACACACACACACACACACACACACACACACACACACACACACACACACACACACACACACACTTTTGTGCCTTTTCTTAAACTGCTTCTTCTCCGACGCAAAAATTGTGGAATGAACACACCCACCTGCTGCAAACACAACTCTGCTCTTTCTCCAGTCAGACGTTCTCACACACATTCACACAAACTGGCTGTCTCTGTTTCTCCTCTAGCCCTGACTTTGTCCCGGTGACCTTGGGCAAGCGCTGCCAGTGGCTGCTGCTGAGATTTCTGCGTAGGGGGTTGGAGGGCGGATGGAAAAACGCTTGGCTGGGCATCACACAACTTTCATCCCTCTATCCATCCATTCGTCCGGCTGATGAATGGGAGAAAAGTTTCCCCCTCTGTTGACAGATGGCTGTGGAGTTTTCATGAGTTCCTTTATAATGAAGCGCTTCCTTAGAATTCCAGCCTCATCAACAATATAAATTATTTTCAAATTGTGTGTAAATGTGGTTTTCAGTGATGACTGATGACAAACAAGGCAGTTGTCAGACTTCCAATTTTTAGCTTATGCCAGCTGAGTTGCTGTTGTACTTTTAGCTGCGTCTGGAAGAACAATGAAGAACCGTGTCTCTCTCTGTTGTGCTTTTTGATAACAAAAACAGTCTGAATTTGTCATCTCTGCGTGAAAGCCTGAAGACTGGGGGAGTAATAAGGAAGCGACTGAAATATGAAAATGTTCCAGGCTACATGTAAAATATCCAAAGCCACAGTCGACATATTTATATCCATTAAGAAGCGCATATGGCATTTCAGTCCACCAATTTGCATTTTGTCACATTTGGGAAGTAGAAAGAAGGGCGCCTAGTTTTCTTTTTATTTATTATTTTTTTAAAAATCTGAATATGTGGAATGCAATTTTCTGTGACCATAAAAAAAATCCCGTGCAGTTGTATAATGCAGGATTTCTTACTTCTGGTCCCCAGGGACGACTGCCCTGCATGTTTTAGACGTCTCTGGTCCAGAATACCTGATTCAAATGACGGCATTAGCTCTTGCACGCCATCAAGTGCTGCAGAAGCCTGTTAATCACCCATTTATTCAGGCCAGGTGTGTGACAGAAGGAAAACACCTTAAACATGCAGAACAGTCGTCTCTGAGGACAAGTTTTGAGAAACACTGATGATGGAATAATCCAGTTCCAACTTAAAGCCGGGCCTCAAAGGTCTGATGGAGAACATTAGTGAAAAAAGAGAATCATGGAGACCAGAGAACCCAGCAGGCAGGACGTAGCTGCGGAGAATGTTAAAGCAGAGCTACAGCATAAAGCAATAACCCAAACTTTGAATGTCTTGCAGATAACTGTTCTATATTATACAACTGCACATCTACTGAGATGTGGCCACCTGTCTAAACAGGCTGGTCAAGCATAGCATTAATCAGAGAATCTGTTAACCTTTGAGGAGCTGCAGAGGTCCACAGCTCAGGGGGATTAATAGTTTTTTGAAAGAAAATCTTTTACAAGTCTGAGCTTTAAGGAAAACTGATGAGAAGAAGGCAATTGTTGAAGAAAAGTGATTAAAAATATAAACGGTGCACAGAAGGCTGAAAACACAAATGATGTGAAAATACCGATGTGAAAATACTGTAGGGAGGCTCGCAGTGCAAATGCTTGCTAATTTTTTTTAGATTTCTATTTGCAACATGAAAACGTGTAAAAGTTTAATAATTATAAATACCTCTGGCAGTGAACATTTAATAATCCTGAACATTATGTGCTAATACCGATGCCAGAAGTCATTTAGAGTAAGTCTTAACAAATGGTTTCTTGGGAAAATGTTCGTTTTTGATAGTGTTTTTTCTATTCGCTTCTAGTTTCAAACCAAGTGAGGGGTTTGAAGGGATGTGGTTTTACTGACTTTGCTGCCTGAAAAATAGGCAGAATGATGATCAAAACGTAAAAGCAAACAAAAGAAAAAGGCAACACTGTAGAATCTCATACAGGAAGAACAGCATTAAAAAGACTGTAAAGCTGTGTGACTTCTGAAAAAGGAAAGACGAAAAAAACCTGGAAGATCATTCGCCAGTGTCCTATGAAGTTACCACAGCAACCAATCCAGATAGGTTGGTGATGCATGAACACACAAATATGATTTGATCATTTGAAAATAACAGTGTGGACAGTCTGTCTTAGAGATTGGATTTGTGAAACAAATCAGATTTACCCAGCGTCTGAATGTCGCTTAAGAATGAATCTTTTCTATCACTTCCACCGAGTACATATAATTTACGTCAAAGGAATTTATTACTTCTATCAAGTTGTGGATTGTCTGTGTGGGCTAAGAGAGCCTCATCTAAATCTCTCTTTATTAAAAACATCATTGGTCTTGTTTTTAAGATGCAAAAATACTGTAAGTCTGTTTCTGTCAAACATTTTCACATAAAATAACCGGTGCTCACTGAAAGGAAGAACCTTAGTGATGTTTTATCATGGGTGCGATTTATTGATGTAATGCTGCATATGCATCAGGCCAGCTCACACTGATTTGCTGTCAGTGTGTCTGGCCGTATCAGTCTTGGAGCCATTGTCTCATTGGCCACACATCTGCTGGCTGCCATTTTGAAGAACAGCTGACATTTGCCTTCTCTCTCCATCAGATACATTACTGGGCATGGGCCTCTGACATTTCTGACAATGTGCGTCTCCCTCCGTGTGTATGCATGTGTACGTGTGTGATGAGTTACTTGGGCATGCCCTACTGACATTTTATTGGATGCTAATGGCATTCATCTCTGTGGCAGCTGGAGGGGAGGCGGGCGCGGCTGTCTGGGCAGAAATGGCGCCTGTCCCTCACCTGTTGGCGTGTGTGTGTTTGACCGCCGAGGAAGAGGAGGGAACGGTGACACATAAGCACAGTGGAGGGAGTCACAATTGCATTTGTTGATGATATGTGATTGGCAGGGAAGTGTCTGCTCCTACCTTCGCAGATGTTCTTTGGGTGTGTTGTGTGTCTGAGTGGGCTGTCAGTGGTCCACCATCCTTGCGTGTGTGGGTTTGTGTGTGTGTGGGTTTGTGTGTGTGTGTGTGTGTGGGTGGGTAGGTAGGTATGTGCATCTGGAGGGCAAATAGATAAAGGCGCCTGCTTTTTTCTGATAAGGACTCCCACCTCCACCTCTCTATCACGCTACTGTTCTACCTCTCCCCTCTCCATCCGTCTACAATTTCTACTCTGTTGCAACAACACTGTCTCGCTGTCTCTTTGTGTATCCTTTTCAAACAATTCCTCCTGCCTGTCTTCTTTTATTCAGCACTTTTGGTGTTGTTGTCCTGGAGAAAATAAAGACACATTTGCCTAAGGCCAGTTTGAACACTGGAGGATATTTAAGCAGATTATGGGGTAATGGATTTGATTTCATAAACATATGAAGAAAACAATGAAGCATCTTTAAATGTAAACACAGTATTTTTTGTCTGTTTTGCCCTTTATAAAATGTATCTTTGCTTTAGTCCCCTACATCTTAAAAATGATGAAAACTATTATCACATAATTGTATATCAATAAAAGATGACCAATTTGTTGAGAAAGGCTTTTGAAAACAAAACAAACTACATGTGGTTTTCATTGTCATAAGGTCAATAATGTCAGTTTTACAATTTTAATATGTAAATAGTCTATTGTTTGCCAGGTGGTAAAATTATGTAAATCTAATCTCAACAGATTCTACCAGGTAATAATTTATTAAACAAATGTGCAGCTAAAATTAAAAAACAAGTTCTTGAAACATTAAGTACAACCACAAACCCCAAATACTTATAATATATCTAAAAGACTAGAACCTAAAGGAGCAGACTTTGCTTTTAAAAGTCTATAAATATTGCATAAGTAAAATTGCATTTGTGTTTTCTTCGGAATATTCCTAATGAATATTTTAATATAATGAACTTCACCTGACTAAAGGAGTTGACTATTTGATTCTAAATTGTATTTTCTGGATGATTTTATGTGTAATAATTATTTGTTTTTGGTAATTCTGCTTCCAATTTAGAAGATGCCTGTAGGTATGTCCCAATCAAAAAATAAAAAAATAAAAAATTCAACATCCAAGAGTCTCTTTATGAATAGACTTTCTCTGCCTATTGTTCTAACTTTACTCAGCTGCACCACAGACACACAACCACTTAGCGACTCCCGTCTCTTGCAGCAGCTCACTTAACGATTGAAAACAGCGGACCAAAATCAAAACAGCGAGCTGCTGCTGGAAGTTTAAAACTCCCGTGCCACCCGACAAATTTTACTATTATGTCTGCATGCAGTTATAGGAATCTGTAGATTTCTATCATTTTTCCCTGGAATTGAATGGGCACTAACAGAAAAAGTTAAAAACTGAAAAGCAAATTTCCTTTGATCACAAAATTAATTTGCCTGAATTGAACCTGAAGTTCTCTGACCTGATATGACCTCATAATAAGTACATTTATTTGTTGTATTCGTCTATTAAGTATAGCTTTTGACTCGTACGTAGTGGAACAGACGAACATTCCCTCCTCTGTCTCCTGCCCTACATACTGAATCATTTTTTACGACATCTAGGAAGGAATACAACAAATCCCTTTAACACTAGTGTATACCGTCTCTTTAAAGAGAAAAGTGCATAATTCCCAAACATAAATCTAGATTAATACATCAGGAGAATGCTGGTTAATAAGGAATGAAGTAATGCAAGTAAAAGGCAGAGCCAGCTAGTTTTATCAACCCGAACTATTCAAGTGTTGATTGTCTTCGAATGCACCTGCCATGGTTAAGTGCCTCACCATCTGGCTGCCTCTGCTGTTTTAAAATACAGAAAATCTTTCCAATTACAACATTGCTACACTTTGCTAAGCATTACAAGGACAATATTTCTTTTTCCTCTTTCCCAGAGGTCAGTTATGCTGACGGGGTTTCAGTCAGAGATCCCAGCGAAGCAGGTGCGTTTGAACTGCAGCCATTCGCTGTGGAAAAGGTCTTCACGCTCACCCTTCCACACGCTTAATGACTGGAAATCTGGCATACATATAGATGAACCAGTAAAGGATTATCTTGAAAGTGGTTGTCAGCGGGAAAGCAGACATAGCCCGTGGTTCTATGCTCTGATCTCACTCCTTCTATAATATCCTCTTTCACACCAGAAACGCTTCCTGTTACTGTTAAGTGTTGTAGCCAAGAAGGAAACACATTTGCTTGTTGTGATAGGTCTGCTCTCAGCCACCAGTTGTTGTAATTGAAACGCATTTTATAAATATCTCGCCTTCTCCCACTCAGCCTCACCAACACACTAATAGTTCATTGCCTCTTTTGTTTGCGTCACAATACATCTTTCTCCCCTTTTCTCTGTTGGGCATCTGTTCGTTCAGTGGGTTTTGCTGGAGGAAAGGAGGATCCCTCCATCTGTACCTTCCCTCCTCTGTCTCCTGCCCTACATACTGAATCATTTTTCTTCTGCCTCAGTTTTGCCACTTATTTTTACTTTATCCCTGCCCGTTGCCTTCCTTTCTCTGCACTCTCTTCCTACTTTCTGTGTTGCTTTTGTTATCTCTTTCTTGTTAATATTCCACCATCCCTTCTTGGAACCGTCTTTTCTCCCAGCTGGCTGTTTAAAAGCTGTTTGCCATCTGATGTTCCTATGAGAGGTAATTAAAGTCTGAATCACAGACTGCATGTGTGTGTTCGTGGGCAAATTCGAATTAATCTCATACAGACATTCTCAAGTCTTGGTTTGTAAAACGTTTGGGACAAACTGTGCCCAAAGGGCATTGGGTAACTTCCTACCTTCTCATCACTGAGTTTGCACGTGTGGCGTAACAGCTTAACTATTTAATGTTCTTTCAGAATAGGTTGCATTCTTTTTTTAGATATAAAGGTTGCATATTGCTGCTTTAATGACATGCGTTTTATTACAACTTTATCGTATTAATTCAAGCCTTTATGCATGGGTGGTGCTTTCACCCAGCTTCACTGCAGCACCCTCCTACCTGGATTTTTAAAAGCACTTTATGCTTGTAAATCTTCAGTGGCAAGTGCTTGTGACAGTTTCATAATTCAGAAAACTTGACGTTTCTTCAGCGCCATGAAATAAAGCAGGGAATGGAAGCTGCTAAAAGTCTGTCTTCTACATTTTTGTTCCATCTTTTGACCATTGTAGTTCATTGATGTATAACTAATTAATTAAAATAAAAACCGCATGGAGACAACATTTTCTAACACTGTCGCTTTGATTGTCCGCTCATTGGTTTTGGGTGAAAATATTGTCATAAATGCATTTTAAAAATACTTCTGCTTTGAAAAAAATGGAAAGGCAAATTAGGAAAATATTGCTGTTAAACAAGAAAGACCTGCACACACTGAAGGTTTAAAACTTGGATTTCTATTGATAATGAGCAGAAATAATAATTATGTTTAAAGCTAGAGATTCATTTTTATTAATTGTTCTGGTTCTACTTAGTGATGCAAATCTGGTTACCATGTTTTTGCTTTGCAACTGTTTGCTTCATTGACATCTTTAACAGTTTTGAACCGAGTGATAACTTGTTAGGTAAAATTCATTTAGTAAATCCTGCACTTGCAGAGCGTTTTATCAGGCCAGAAGACTCCATAGCACTTTACACCACCGTCAGTCATTCACCCATTCATGCTCGCTGGACAAGCCCCCAAAACCACTACCAACCTTAAGCATTGCACATACCTGAAAAACATTATTGGCTCCTTTCTCAGTGGATTGTTGACAAGTGGAACAGGTGGTTCCAAGCCCCAAATATAATGCAACGCATGCAGCTAGACACTAAACAACATGATGGCTCCTGTAGCTCTGTTGCTCAGCTATGGCTGTGAAAATTGACTTCAGACTGTACTTAAGGAGCAAATAACAGAAGCTATATCTATTTATGTTGTCATTTAATCTTATTGCTGTCACTTATTCGCTTTTTCATCTGGTTATTGCTATTTATTTCTGCCTGTCGTTCTTAATATTTTCAAATCCAGTTCATCCCCATAACTCTTGCACTTGTTTTCTTGCTTTCTCTCTCTCGCTTTTCTGTCTTTAGTTTCATTTCAGCCACACCCACATAGCTGCTCTCCTCATCCATCACTATCAGCTCTGTGATTTCTTTTTTCTTTTCTTTTTTACCTCAGTGTGTGTGTGTGTGTGTGTGTGTGTGTGTGTGTGTGTGTGTGTGTGTGTGTGTGTGTGTGTGTGTGTGTG
>CAEGAF010124477.1:0-30177 GCA_903067075.1 Micropoecilia bifurca | reverse complement strand
ACACACACACACACACACACACACACACACACACACACACACACACACACACACACACACACACACACACACACAGAGAGAGAGAGAGAGAAGGGAGAGAGGCGCACATCCACAGTCGCGCAACATTTCCACGCGTCACACTCGATTCCCCACGACCTCTTTCTCTCCCTACCTTTGACAATTTTTAAGGTGTAATCGTTTTAAACCGTCTCCGCGCTCTGACATATATAACTTTAGCTCCGCTGGTTCACCGTCAGCCCTGCGGATCATTGGCTTCTGGTGAAATGGCGCGGAAGAGGAAACATGATTCGTTCTAGCTCTAGGGTGCGTGTGTGTAGTTTTTTTTAAATCTCTTTTCTTTTTTTTTTCTTTTTAATCCGGCGGGATAACACACCGTGGGAAGTCCTCTATATCAGTCACACGTTCTATACAAAAACAACCTGCAGCAGCAGAACACAGAAAAACAAACCAAACGTAACATGCGAAAGGTGTGGAGGATGCGCTCATGCAGTTTTGAGCGTACTAACAAAAGACAGGAAGGAAAACTCAATGTCAGAATAAAAATAAACATTTGAAATGTAAAAATTAACACAAAAATGAAATTTAGCTGTGCATTTATTCGTATTGTCGTGAAAAAATAAAAAAGGATTAATATATATTCCCTTATTATGAGTGAAGATATATAAGATATTACAATTGTTTTTTAATTCAGTTATCGGATAAGACAAGATCATAAAAATGCTCACTATTTCGAGGATAAACACAAACAAAAAGGATGAAATAAAGCCCAATTCTCTCCTGCACAGCACTGATAAAACAGTGTTAAAATTGAACTAATGAACTGGCCTCACAATACGCAAAAATGTTATTTTGGCAAGTTTACATCCACATTTATCAGTAGAAATTATTGTACAGGTAAAAGTATAAAATAGTTGAATTCAGACAAATTACAAAGACTTTCATTTAATTTGTCATCCATGTTAAAAAACACAATTGGTTTGTCATTAAGGGATTAAATGTTCGCAATTATTTTAAAATCTGCTCTATGTAAATCTTTCTCTGAAGCTAACATTCATTGGCACTTGCCTCAGGTTTAAGATGCCTGGCTTGCTAGCAAGTCTGACATTAACATTAGCACTGTTGCTAAGCAGCTTAGCGTCAGATACAATTTTAAACTTTGAAACTTTCTTAGTCATATGTGTTATGGTAATACTTAATTTTCCCTTTATTAATTAATAATACACATATTAGCTATATTGCTGTCTGCTTGCAATATGTACATACATAAGCAATGAGATTAGGCTAACTGAATTAACATATACCGTTTCTTTCTAATCAAATGTTTTAGTGCAATTTTTGTTTTACAAATATTGAACACATTATATTTAGAAATTAATATGCTCAAATAGAAATTTAATAACTTCTAAGGCTAATATTAAACAATCACCAAAATTCCTTTTTACAGTGCATCACGCATAGAAAATTGCATCTTGAGGATGGAACAAAAATGGAAGAAAAGACCAAAAATGCATTTAAACCTATTTGAACCTAAAAGTGATCTCTGCCATTTTAAAAATAGTATCTCTAAGTTTACCTTTGAAAATTAAAGTTCTGCAAATAAAAATGAATGTTGTAAGGCTAACTAAGACCTTTGGGGTGAAAACAGTGAGCCTAACACACAAAGCAGTGTCCGCCATGTCATCACTGAATGCCTAAGTCGCCCCCCACCCACTACATGAGGTTCCCCCTGCATGCAGCAGCTGTTTCCCTCAAGTCTTCTGGAGCCAGACTGTGACCTGTGAGCAGAAGCTGCACGTGCCTTAACCTGTGGCTCTCACTGCACTATAAAAAGGACTTTTGGAAAGAATTAAATGTTAGCCATCAGGAATATTTTCATTCGAATTAAGCACATTAGTTTGTGAATGTAATGTAAATAAATTCTTTATTGATAAATAATGTTATTTCACTATGGGTTAAAGACATTGGTATTCAAAGTCCAGCAGAAAAAGACGCTTCTATGGGTATATAAGCCTTCACTCAGTAAAAGTTAATGCATACGGGTTAGAATTGAAAAAAACTATAAAATTTAAGCAAAGTTAACTTTGGCAACATTGCTGCTGAAGCCAAAACTGCTGTAAAAAGAGGAGCTTCTTCATAAGCCCAAGGGAATCATTGCGGTGAAACGGCACATCTAAGCTGAGGTTGCAAAGTTAAAATGTTCACATTCAAACCTTTTAAGAACAGACACAAGAAGATTATCATAATTTCTGTAATGTAATATGTCGTAATTATGAGCCTATTTTTTTGTGCTTGCATTGTAGATATTTGTCAGTTTGAGATTGACACATTGAGTTGGAGTAGTAAATTTAAAGAAAGATTGAATTTCTTTAAGCAGATTTTAACTGTTAAACTTGTATAGTACTAATTATAGTCTGCCTAAATTAAACAAATGCAAATTGTCACACTGCTTCCCCTGGTGAAATTGAAACAGAGCGTTTCATCAGAACCTAACCAGAGCTCTACTCTTCTGGTACTGGATCAAGTTCAGCTTTTAGTCATGCTTTGGTTCTCTCTCTCTCTCTCTCTCTCTCTCTCTCTCTCTCTCTCTCTATGTCTCTCTTTCTCTCTCAGCCTCCCTCATTCTCTCTCACCTTTCCTCCCTCACCCCTCCTCTTTCACTCCCTCCCCTTTTGACCTCTGCACCTCCTCTTCTCTTCAAACCATGCAAACACAACAAACCGTCTCCTACAAAGCAGAAACGGTGGCGAAAACAACACAAAGCGGGCCTGCAGAGACCCGCACTTCATCTCTCTATTCACAGCATCACCGAACTCATGCCAAATGATTCTCATGCATCATATTGGCAGAGCGCAGGACAGAGAACACATCATACTTTAAACAATGCAGCACAGGGGAGTGTGACGGATTAATAAAACACCAAGAGCAGGACTGGAACGAGTATTCAACAAACTGTTTATTATTATTATTATTTAAATGATTTTGAGTTGCCCATATGCAAAACATTACCTTCCAAAATGAAAGAGGTCGTTCAGTGGTTAAGACGTTCTGCGAAATTTGGACATTTGGACTTGAGCTGTAAATTGTCTGATTTCAGACGGATCTTTAGTAAGCAATTAATCATGAAGCAATTACATTTCGGTTATGTTTGCAACTTCGGTTAAAACGAAACAAATAAAGTGCAGTTTTTCTACGCATGCAGGGCTGGTGGCGTGTGTGGCTTTTGAGGGCCAGTTGGGATCATGCAGATGAAGGGAATGATAACCAGAAGAACTTACTGTGCATCGCCGCGAACGGGTCGTGCTTACAATGAATCTCCATCGGTGCAGAGACGGGGCTCCAGGGCCCTTCAAGCAACGAGAGGATCTTCAAAACAACACCCGCTTCGGTCTCCCACTTTGCGGGCTATGATGACTGATGGGACCTCGAATGACTAAAAAGGCTTTCCTTCAAAATGATTGTGGTTTTTCTTGTTAAAAAAAGACTGTTTTTAAAGGTAAAAGCAACACATTTGATCGAAAAGTTAAAATGAGGTGTTCAAATACCAAAAAAATAAAAAAACTAAAAAAAAAAATAAGAAGGGCTGAACAATTGGAATCACAGCGGTGGATTAGTTGTGGTGTCTCCTGAACCAGAGGAGCTTCTGTCTCCCTTTCTTCTGCTGTGGGTCAAGTTGCGTCAGTCCCAGGTCGACAAAAATATGTCAAAGTTTTTATTAATTATTAATCCAACACGCAAAAAATAAACAAAATACGTAAAGCAAGGAATGTATGAGTATTTTGCTTTTTTTTTTTTTCTTGTCGGTCTGCTGACCGTGAACGCCCCCCTCCCACCCCCCGTACTTTCACCGATGGAGGCACAACTCGCCTGTCAGTCTTTTATAAAATAATCAATCAATAAATAAAATTTAAAAAACTTAGGCGCGAAAAGTAGAACAATTCTTTACAGATCCAGTGTTTCCAGGTTGTCCTATGCACATTTCTTCTCCTCCTTCTTCTTTTATTATAAATCGTCCTGGGCAGCCGTTCTCACGTGAACATCCCCCTTCAGTTCAGCGTCTGAATACGGACAAGCGGTCACATCATGCGGTGTCATATCCAAGAAAAAATATCACATGCAAAAAAAATTCTGAATAAAATGTAAAAAAAATTTTTTTTAAATAAATAAATATGCAAATTCAGTCAAAAACAAAGAGGGAAAAAAAAGCACTTTGTGGTTCAAGTAAAAACCCTTAGACTTCAGACGTATCTCCTTCCTGTCTCCTCCTGAGTGGACCGGGACGCGCTGCACAAACCGGCTCCCGGTGACTGAGTGAGTTTCAGAGGCGAACCTCTTCAAGTCAAGTCGGAATTCAAAAGCTGTTTTACTCCGCGCTCCTGTTTAGGAGACCAAAAAAAAAAAACACCGCACAGCACATAAGCGAGCTTTGTTGTTAGCCTCAAAATGACCAGCCTGCCTGCGCGCAGCATCCGGCGGCGGCGCACGGCGCGTTTCAGGACCTGCTCTCTCGCGGACAGCGCCCGCGCTCCCAGCCCCCTGGAACCCTAACCTGCGCGCTGCCCGTCACTCACCGCGAAACCAGCCAATGACGGGTCGAGCGCTATCTTGACGTCAACACCAACCCCTGTTCAGCTCGCTGAGGGCAGCGAGGGGGGGTGGGGCTCGGTGATTGGCTAAAGCGAATCCCGTGCGCCAATGGCACCCCGCACGCGTTCGCCTTTGACCAATCGTGAAGTCGCTCGGTGAGGCAACGCAGTGAATGATATTTTTAATTTCAATTAACGAATTATATAAAAACGCATCGCCTTTATAGCTATTTGCTTTTGAGTTTATTGGGTGTGTTGTGTAACTGCTAATTAAGTGACTATTAGAACTGAAGGCATGACGTGTTGGATGAAAGAATAAAAACAAAATGAATCGAATGAAGACTTGTATTTTTAAAATGGTATATGTATATTTAACAAAATGTAGTATGCAGAAAAATAATTTTTGTCATATTTGGGCCTACGGGGATCAGAACGACCAAGAGCGAACAATCACTCCTGAATAATTCCTCTTTCTTATTTTCTTTCGTCATCCCCCTGCACCTCAAGGGGTGGGATCTAATGAAAAGCATATGAAACATGCATCCCGTCTCATTACCTAATTGATCCAGACGTATGTGTGCTTTTAATGAAGAGCAAACACACACTCCAAACTGTCAGGTTCGATGTTCGTCCCAGAAGATTCGCAGAGGCCTACAAAAAGCATCTGTGGTGTCAAAATACACAAATAGCCTAAAGCAGGAGAGTTTATTCCTTTCCTCATTAATCATTTCGGCTGCATTTCGGAGCAGGTATATTTCAGGAAGCCCATGACATGTAATCACCCACTTTTCCACCCTGTTCATGAAGGTATCAATAAACGAATCTTACTAATTTTATCATAATAAAGTCTGTGGCATTTTAAGAAATCCAAATAAGAGAATACAGCTTATCCAAATAAGTTTTGGAGCTTATTCTCCAACTGATTTGATGTCCATATTGGTAGTTCATAGCACTAGACTTTATTAGTATTTAATATTTATACATTCTGTTGCACATAATTAAAATGTTTCTTTGAATTCCCAGGCTTCTTTGAAAGAGCCGATCTAAGACAACTAGATAAAATAAAATAAATTTTATTTATGTAATTAAATAAATAAAAATCTATCTAAAAACCGCTTTCTAACCTCGCTGCTAAGCTGGAAGCTTTGCGTTTTTTGTGAGCTTAAAACTGTTTCTTGAAGAAGAATGTAAGTGTCAGCCACGAGGGGGCGTTCAGCCTTGGACAAAAAGGCCTACGTGCACCCAGGCGCGCGCACACACACACTGTCATTTTTTTTTTCTTTTCACAAATAATTAAAAGGAAAAAAATACACTAAATTTTACTTTAAAGTCCTTCAGTGTGTCCAGTCGGAGGCGAGACTAAGACAGAAGACTGAAAACATAAATAGCAATCACAATAAACTTCATCATGCAGCCCCGCTACTTTTTGATTGGGATCTTGAAGTGGAAATATGAATTTTGAATCCTCATTGATTTTTACGTCTCTGCTGAGTAAATATTTCCAACATTTTTTAACGGCTCTTCCTTCATATTTAACATATTTTACATCATTTCTCTAAGGGTCAATCAATGGACTGGGTTCCCTGCAAACCTGACAGACGTCAAACCAGCTACTATATACATATTTTGGTTAACATATACAAGACAAAATCAATCGAGATGCATAAGCCTCACTATCTAGATAGAGTGTCTTCTCGGAGGCCTCTAGTGTACCAAAGCAGGAAGAAAAATTATATGAGAACCTCTAGGATTACTCGCAATAGACACGTTTTTTTTCTTTCTTTCTTTATTTGCTTTCCCTTTTTATTCTCTTATAAGTGATCAAAAGCAGAGGCAACTGCACTGTTGGAGCAGAAAATTTCAAAAGCACAACGTGTCGTTTCCATCCTTCTTTTTCAGCCTCTGTTTATTTTATTTGCAGAAATTTACGCACCCGTTTCCCCACACGTGTATCGCAATCGCTGCTGTCTCTCCGAATTGCAAATTAAATATACAAGCAATTAAAAGAAAAACATCCAAACACAATCAATCATGTATACAAATTGTTGTTGCTTTAGGGTTGTAAATTTGGAGGAAAAACTTCCATCAGGGTAGGACGGTTTTAATCCAAAGACATTACCATATTTCATTACCTCTGCAGAGCTACAGACGGGAGTTCGGATGGATAGAGGGGGGGTTGCAGCTGTTTTGGATACTTTCTTTAGACATTAGTAAGAATGTTGACTTCTGATAATCAGGTGGATGCAAATTGAAGGCAATTGTTGTTGTTGCTAAAATGCCGCCCCCTCTTCCTCCACCTCCCCCCAACCCACTTCTCCTCCTCCTCCTTCTTCTTCTTCTTCTTCTTCCATCCACCATGAAAGCATTTTGCTGTTTTACTTCCATCGCAGCCACGAAAGGGAAAAAAGCAATGAAAAATTAATAGCGCATGTTAACTCCGCCAGCTCGTTTATTACACGCCTGCTGACTGTAAACATAATGAGAAAAGCTTCCGTATCTCTCCTTAGGTTTTCACTAGCTTATGAAATATATAAAAGTCCTCACTAATAAATATTAATAATAATAATAATTAAATAACACTGTATGGACTGGAGAGTGAGGCACCATCCAGGTAAAACACCCACTGCTCTAGCAGTTTGCCCCATCATACACACATGTTTACATATATTAATAACAGTCTTGGTATTCCATCTGCCAGAAAACGTGTATACAAGAAGTCCTGTGGCGCGCAAAGTCAAAACTGAAGCCAGAAATCCAACATGAGATCATCCTCGCAGCGCATTTACACGCAAACAGGGCAAACAGGAAGGAAGTAGCAAACCTTGCAACTACCTATGGGTTCAAACTTTCCCAAGAGCGATTAAATGCGCACAAGCCACATTTACACCAACTGTACATAATTATGAGCCACACTACCACACCTCAAGGAACTTTACAAGACAAACAGCTCCAGTTAGCTATTAAAATTCAGTTCATATACCAATACCAATATAATATACCTTTCTCTCTTTTTCTCGCCCTAAAATAATTTCAGGTCAAAAAAAATTCTATCACAATTTGGGAGAGTTGCTGTAATTTACTAACTTTTGCAGGATCTTGAAAGTTTAATTTCTGACATAACCATTTGTACAAAACACTGACTTATTTTAAATTCTGAAGAGAAACATGACAAAACTTGAAAATCTGTCGTTGCTTTTTTACTTTTGCTTCCCCTCAGAGACTGTTTGTGGTGCCCATCTGGCCGCCCCTTACTAAACCGGAAACGCCCCTGTGATGGAGCATTTTTACCAAAGCAGACGCAAATGGACTCTCTTTTATGTCAGGAATGTAACTTCAGCATATTGGACTCCACAGTGACTGAATCAGCATCCATATAATGTTGAAAATGTAATCTATCTGAGCGCTTTTCCGTGCGGCCCCACCCTTCTGGACGCTGGGATGGGGTCTACACGCTCAGTCTTATTGATCCTCCTTTGTAACCCAAGCACGTATCAAAGTGAGAGGTGAATCGAGAGGCTTTAGGTAAAGGCCCTGGGCCCTCAAGACTCTACACGTCAACAGAGGAGGGCCGCTGTTAAATTCTGATTTCCTCAGTGGTTAAAAAGATTATTAACCAATTGCCACAAATCCCTCCGCTTTCAGCGTTTATCAGCGGTTAGGGCACATTTGGGGGAATTTTTCTATTAAAGGCCGAAAATTATTTATTTCTAGAAGACAAGGGATCTTACTTTCACGTCAGAGATGTACGTAACATCATAAACTGCCTCTGTCTTAAGCGTGTATCATGAATAGCTCGCTAGTATTAAACAAACATGAAGGCATCATTAAATCAGATTTCATTGCTTTGCAGGAGGGGAAAAAAAAGCTGCATGACGCACAGCCCGCGTTTAAAGTGGCCAATCACCTGCCCGCGGTTTCTTAATGACAAACGACGTTTTATCAATGTGGACGCAGCGGGCAGCAATATGAAATGATGTGGGATCCATTGGGTGCCATAACGAGGTCGATGGCTTCATCCGTCGCTGTTTCAGACCCCGCTGCTTTATGAAGCATTCACCTGTTGAATTAAAGGGCTGTAGCCCACATTCAGAAACATGTGGTCCCCGAATTGAACCATCATTTAAAAGCTTTTTTTTTTTTTAAAGGGTCAATTTCTCAGGAGTGTACAGAAATAGTCGATATTTTCGTGGCATGAAATGAGAGTTGTTATCCAACAAGAGCAAGTTTGGTGTGAGATGATTAACACGTGGAGTTGAAACTCATTCAATATGCACTCATTCAAAACATAGAAAAGTTGTGATCAGCATCACAAAGTATTTTAAAGTAGAACCTCTAAACCGAAAAGAAATGTCAAAAAATATTTGCAGTATTTTAGCTTTTCCTAAAAAAAATGGTGATAACATTGAAAATTAGTTCCTTGGATGATCATTTTAGTTCTGAACAAACGTGACGACAATCCAAACAAAACTTGCGAACTAACTTGCGATGGCTTTTAAAAGTTTTGAAACAAACGTAGTTTTTCATATCGATGTAATGCGGGGGAAAAGTTCTGGAAACTTTGTGAGCGGCATCTCACAAAGTTGAACAAACTTAAACTAAAGCAAAAACATCTGCCGCAAAAATAAATACAGCAATTCATTTCTCTGCGTGAGATTGACAAAAATCGAGCAAATAATCATCATATCAACGATAATAAAACGTGTTTCAGAAAATGAAAGGCTGATAGATTGAGTCGGTGTGACCCTACCTGCTCTCCCGAGCCGTAGCGCAGGACTCTTGGGCCCCTGGTCCATGTTACCCAGTTAGAAAAGGGGGAAGGGGACGGAGGAAGAAAAAAAAAGGAAAAGAACAAAAACTTTTTTTCCAGCGTTTCCCTTTCTTCCTCTCCCTCTCCCTTCCTCCCTCCCTCTCTCTCTTCGTCTCTCTCTCTCTCTCTCTCTCTGATACTCCTTTCTCCCCTTCTTTCCCTTTTTTCTTCTTTCGTCCTACAGTACTTTTTTTGGGGGGCGACTTGTAGGCTGAAATAATTCGACCCTTCCGCTCCCTATTGCACTCCCAGCAAGTGCTCAGTCAGCTGCAACTAAACGCTTTAGGTGGAAAAAAGGCTTCGGGGGGAAGCGTGAAATGATCACGCCGAGTAAAAAAAAAAAAAAAGAAAAAAAAAAAGAGAGCCACTCTCAATGTGCGCTCATGTCCTTTCCGCTTTTTTTTCTTTCCGAGCACGCACACACGAATGAAACTGCGCTTGCATGTATTCACCAGCGCGCGCACCCAGACCACGCAAACTTGCTCGGCATCGCGCAACCCGCACCCTTCCCAGCAGGGCCGCGCCCCCCCCTCTTTCGCATCTGTTACCAAGTTCCACTTTACTAAACTTTCCCGCCCCCGACCTGCTCTCCTCCTCTCTCTCTCTTTTTTATGTTAGATTCATTTCCTCTGGTGCGCATCCCGTTTGCAGCAAGGGAGGCATAGGTGGGGGACATGCGTAAAACCGGCACTCGGTCTTTTCCCATCACATATAATTTAAAGAAAGTTAGTCCTGGAGTGAATTTCTTTTTTTTTTTTTTTTTTTTTTGCTTTGTGCGCACTCAACCTCCTCAGACGCGGCATTCACACAAATTTCTCCTGCTGCCCCATGTGCCTGCGCACACCTGTTACGCACCGCGCGCTTTTACGCATTACGTTGGAGTGGATACGCACGGAGCGCCGTACCACTTCGAGCTACACCGACCTCTACAGAGACAGAAATGCATGCAGTCTTCTCTTGGTGCATGTGTGAAGAATTAGTTACCAAACGGATAGTGCCGGTCCTCAGCTCTGATTGTTTGCCGACACGCACCTGTGAGCGCACAACAACATTTCATTTAAAAATTCATTTGCCGACTGAATATTTCCACTACTGCTCGTACCCGGAATTTTGTTTTCTGTCTCCATCGGAGGAAGAACATTTCTAGAACGTGTGTAACTTTTATTTAGGTTGTTCTTTCATGAAGAGGCAAGTTTTGTTTGGACTTTAGAGACAAAAGTTCTCAGCCCACGTGTCTTTTCGTGTGAGCACCAACAGATCTGAATTTAAAAAAGAGAGAGAGGCAAAACATAATAAAACCCCTCCATATTTTCAATTTAAGCCCAGTCATTAATTTACAAATTTCAAAATAATTAAAACTCACCCCATAGTTTCTGCGTATGCTTCGAAGACCAAAGCTGAAGTCAGATTAGTTTATCTTTAGGGGAAAATATATTAATTGTTTGCAATGAATGTGTAAAAGTCAGATATCAAACAAATGGCCTGGAGCCTGAGCCGGAAGTGTCGGGTGTGTTTGCCAGATAACCAAAAACCTCTTGTTTTTCTGTTGTGGAGAATCTAATTTATTAAAAAAAATTAAAGGCAAAGGGAAATAAAAACCGAATGTGAACATGAGAAAGGTGAAAGTTCATAGGTTAAGCCTAACAGGAGCTTATGTCTTTAACGTGTTTAAAAGGGGGGAAAGCAATAAAAAAAATAAACATAATTTAAATCATTAAGTGTAAAAGTGGTTCTAAACGCAGAACCAGGAATTATAATGTGGGAAAACTATTTTAAATTGACAACCGTTTTCTTACTTCTTCCTCCGCTGAGTGACTTCTCCGTCCCTGTCCGCCAGACAGCTGTGGGTCTCAGGGTTCACGCTTAGCCGCGAGACAATTGAGTCCGGAACAAAGCGCGAGACAGCGACCCATTTTGCTCTGCTTGTCGCCTCGCGCTGCTACACTCCGACCCTGACCTTCGGCTCGCGCCAACAACATCTAAACATAAACACGCGAGGTTTCCGAAAGAAGACGCGACACAAAGAGAGAAAGGAAGAGACGCAGAACAGACTATCTACTTTAGCATGAGGCAAGCAGGTGAAATATTTGTTTGCATTTCCAGCCTAATGTCGCAATTTAGCTGGTTGGTCAGAAATAGGCCCAAATACAGGATCTGTGGTCTGCAGGTAAAAAGATTTCAAATTCTCTTTAGATTTGCGACCTCCTTCTCCTTTTGGAACCCAAAACGGTATTTGCATCTTATGGATCCGGATTATTTCCAGCAGTTCATCAAGGTGTTGTGAAATGCTGGGAAGAGGCTCTGTTATAATCGGGTTTTTTATGTTGTTCTTTTATTTTTATTTTTATTTTTTCGTGTTTTTATTTTTGTGTGTGAGAGAGGGTAAAAGTTGGGCATTCAATAAAATAAAAATATTTTTTTGTGTGTCATTTTTTAATGTTCCTGATGTCACATTGAAATGTTTAGTTTGACATATTTCCCATCGTAAAGAGAGTAAGGCCTATTCAGTGAGAAATCAATAGTCACAATATGAACTTGTACGTATAGAAGCATTTATGTAATTTAGTGGTTAAATCATTATTATTATTTTTGGTCAAATTCAAAATGTGTTGTTATTATTATTATTATTATTATTATTATTATTATTATTATTATTATTATTATTATTATTATTATTTACTAACTATTCCATCCATTATCTTCACCACCACCACTACTACTTTCTTCTTCTTCCTCTTCTTCTTCTTCTTCCTCTTCTTCTTCTTCTTTTTCTTCTTCTTCTTCATCTTATTATTATTATTATTATTATTATTATTATTATTATTATTATTATTATTATTATTATTATTATTCCTAAATGCATATATGTATTGCTTATCCGGGTGTAGACTAACTAAAATATGGATTTTTGAGAAACCGAATAGGCCTACTGGTCAGGTAAAAACAGGTCATTTTTACCTGACCTGTTGTTAATTTTTTATTTCTTTCATTGTTGAACACTTTCTCCTTTCATCTCTCCTCTCTTGCTCCTCTCCACATTCCGTCCTGCCGGCAGAATCCCTCGAAAGGACTCACCATAGTTTAGATATTAATCACCACTTGTTTGTTTTCCACCTCCCCGTGCTAATTAGGCTAATTAATATGAGAAGGGAGCGGTTGGATCGGTGACCCGAGCTCTGACCGAGCGGAACCGGAAAGAATCGCATTAACTCGCGAGACACAAGAAGTGAAGGGGACGATTAGAACAATAAGTAAACACGTAAACACAGGAGGAAAGGTTTCCTGGCTCTCTGGGACTTCTGGCTTTCAGTAGACCGTTACTGTTCACTGTAAACCACAAAGAAAATACAGGCCTGGAGGGGTTTTGAAGATAGTGGGGGTTTAGTTTGTTTGTGAAGAATTACATTTTTACTTTTGAAGGATAATGAACGACACATAATTAGACTACTTTAACTATGGGC
Source organism: Micropoecilia bifurca (assembly GCA_903067075.1). NCBI lineage: Eukaryota > Metazoa > Chordata > Actinopteri > Cyprinodontiformes > Poeciliidae > Micropoecilia > Micropoecilia bifurca. The sequence continues at coordinate 17,305 of CAEGAF010124477.1, read as the reverse complement.
TGAGTAGATAAATGTGTCTAGTCAGTTTGCAGAACAATATATATTTTTTATCGTGTATTTTGAATTATTTTGTTGGCTTCCAATATTCAGTGCTATGGCTCAAATTAAATCAAGGCACTGAGTTTTATCTGTAATAGTACAACGTTTGCTGAAAACACTCACAGTGAATGGATCTGAAAAGCCCTATAACTGTAGAAAGTATCAGAAAAGAGGAAGAAGGCGTCAAAAAAATGGGGAGAAAAAATGCTTTAAGAAAAGTTAGATTATAGTATCTTCCACTGAGAATTTTACTATAAATTATAAAAAAGTTCATATGTTTATTTTGCAGTCATCTTAATAGTAAATTATTATCCTGCATCTGTGATGAGCACAGTTTCTACAAATATTCTGGGCGATATAGTTTGTCAATAAAGTGTTTCTCCAATGCTTGACTTTTATGTCTTTAATTCAGTTCAGTTTGCTTGAATTTATTTATCAAATTACAAAAATATTATCTGGAGACACACTATAGACACACCCTCTTCTTGTGCAATTATATAGAAGCCAAATTCTGCCCAAATACAGCTAAATCAGTCCGATTCTTTCCAACACTTCTTCTGGTCTGATTAAAATGCAATGTAAAATTGAATCCTAAATTAATGTCACCTAATCATATAATTTCAGCTGGTTTTATGATGACTTTTACAATTCCATCAAGTGATTGGTTTTACAGCAATTCCTTCTTCAAAGCAAACCCATGTCAGAAACTATTTTGGAAATAGTTTATATAAAATGTGGGATCTTGCATATTCTCTAAATAAATATTTTGGATCCACCTCATCACATGTTTGTTCTTACAAACATTTAACGAATCGTCAATAAATAATAATATGAATCAGCAGTTTATTAAGTTACACTACTAACAAATAACAGTCAAAAGTACATTCATTAAAATTTAAAATAAGTAGTTTCTGTTTAGTGATTCTACATCATTGTATGAAAAGTTCCCTGAAACAGCTTAGTGATTATTTATAAAAGATTTACAGTTTAATTGCTGCCTGATCAGAAACTTTTACAATCCTTTTTATCCAATTCTCTGTGCTGTAGAGAATTTAAAATAAGCAATCCTTCAATCTTAAAAAGTGATAAACAATAAAAAAAAACACTAAATTTCTGACCTACTCCCCCTGAGATTTAGTTTGAGGTTTTAATATATGTAACATGAAGCATGTCATTGTTCAACAATACTCCACTGGCTTTAGTACACCTCTCATCCTATTCCACATCAGATTTCTTCATGCTTAGAGAAACTTCAACAACCTCTTAGATAAAAACTTGTCTCCGCTTGTGCTTTTGCCTTCCTGCAAACACTCAGAGCTAGTTGGGCTTAACTTCTATATCCGCAGGATTTGATTCAGAGTGGCACTTCACAGTGGCGACACAAGGTTGTCCTTTTTTCCCCCTTTCTGCTGCCGCCGTGCTGCCTGGGTGCTGTTGCCCCCATGGAGGCTGCGAGGGGCTTAAGGGCTGCAGGGTGGCTTGAGGAATAGGACACATTATTTGCCCATGAAACATTATGTGACACAACATGACCCTGGGCCATTTGTATGTTAAGGTAAACATTTCACCGTGACGACTGGACAAGAGCGAACAAGGCTGCTGTCAATGTGGTTTTCTACTCACAGCTGAAAAAAGAGGGTGCTGTAACATCGTCTGGGGACAAAAGTGTGTATGTGGACGTTTTGTGCTTCTGTGTGTAAAGAGCTTCTTGTTCACAAATGTAATCCGTATAGACACAAGTCGCTTGGTCTAAAAAACGTTCCCAGGCTTCTTCTCTTGTTTTATCCTGCTGAAACCTTAGGAAATCTGTTGACCACAGATCTGAACTACTTTTACAGTGGGGCATAATGGTGGCTTGTAGACAGATTGCTTTCAGAAGCATAAGGTGGCCACAAAGGTACCATGTTTTAAAAGGTTATGGCACATGCTATATTTTTACGTCAAACCAATTCTATGGTTTAAGAACAATCTTCTAGTTATCAGCTTATTACATGCCCTTTACAAAAAGCACCATCAGCAAAAAGGCATAATAACCAACACAAGAAACACTCTAAACTAGTGGATATTTATTATTATATATCTTTTAACTGTACTGTGATCATAAACAACATAAAAATGTGTTTGATAGCATAGTTAAAGGCTGAAATAATTGTTCCCATTGGATTTAAAACAGGAAAATTTTTTTACATTTTTAAAATCTCATTGTGTTGTTTTATTTTTAAATATCGGTGTTAATGCTGTTAGATGTACAACTAAAGGTTATCGTATAGTGAGAATTTCCTGCTAGTTTTGGTTTTGCCTCTTCTCAATTAAGATTTGTGGTTTCTTATGCTCAGTGAATGATCACGTCAAAACCCAAAGACATGATGTACATGGAATCTGACAGCAACTGAGGTAAAAACAGTCATTCATACAAATTGTTTTGGTAATATTATGACAATTTTCTTTGGTTTTCCTGACATGTAGACCTTGGATCTTTTCACACCCAGCTGGTGTTCACTGTAGGTGTATGAAACCACTGAGAGTCAATGTTACACACCAACGAGCAGAACTCATGCAACAGAAAAACGATTCATACTACTGATTTTTTACAGTTTGAGGCACTGTACCGTTAATTACCAGTTTATGTCTGATCATTATAGTTATGTCAATATGCCTCAATATGATGTGTAATGTTGCCACTAGTTCTAATTAATCTTTTATTCTCAGTTGGTAATCAGGTGATACATGCAGTGCATGTCCAAAATAAGATCTGGGGGGGGAAATACATAAAAACTGAGAAACAAAAAAAAAAGTGTTAAAAAGGAATAAAAGTACAAGCAATTCAGTTTCTTGACAAGTTCCCATTCCTTAATGCACTTCCTTGTTTATCTCCTCCTGCATCTGATTAATACATGCTCTACATGCTACATTAACTCCAGAATCTACTGAAAATCTACTGAAATTCTTTAATTCACCTCCAGTTTATTATCCTGTAAAGAGATTTGATGCTTTGATTTCCATTAGAATTAATGAAAATGTAACTACAGTCTATATATTAATAGGACTGAAGAAGATAAAAGTTTTATTGAGGACCATTTGACGAAGTGTGACAAACAGGAGTTTAAACAAAACTGCAGCTCAGCTCAGAGGGCTCATAGGGGTGATGCCCGGCAGCCATTTTTATTTAGGAGCTCTGATCCAGGGCAAATATTTTTAGATGGATTACCTTCTGCCTCTGTGATTTGGATGTTTAATGTTTATATAACTCTCTTTGTGATAAATAACATCATTTTTATGAGCATACTATAGTTAAAGTGCACATCAGAGTGGAAAAAGGTTTCTAGTGACAGAAAACAAAGGAGCAAAACTTAGTTGAACTAAGTTGTACATGTTTGCCAATCTGTCAAACTATTTGCTTTTATTTCTTATACTCAAGCAAATCTTCATCTGTGAAATTATATTTACTGATACAATGAAATTTATAAGATCAGTGCAAAAGAAAAGATATTGACAAACATTTTATAGATAGTATGGATGTTCCACATCAAATGACAACCACAAACTAATATCTTCTTTTTGGGAAACAAATATGAAAAGTGTAGCAGAAAAATATAATGACCTTTCTAAGTGAGCTCTGACTAGAACCACTTCTTGCAACCTCTGCAGCTATAAGTCCATTTGTTTCTCACAACTTTACTTTACATAAATAGCTCAAACTCAGCCAAATTAAAAAGAGAATGTATCTGAAGGCCAATTTTCTGGTCTTGCAAAAGATTCTCAACTGGATTTATGTTTGGACTTTGACTAGACTGTTGAACTTGCTTTGATCCAGACCATTCTAAAAATCTAAATCATGTATCATTTTCTTTGCACTTCACATAGGAGGGAAAGATCAAGAACATTTATGCATTTGTAAGAGGCAACATGTCGTTACAGTTTACTACCTAAGAGGAGAAAACCATCTTAGATTTTCTCAAAATATGGAACAAATACTAATGTAATTATTATTTTACCAGCTGATTACAGTTTGTGAAAACTGTTTCAGCTTTTTAAATCTCTAAACAATACTGTGTAATCACTATACCGTGTAAAGCAGAGCAATTTAAAATTTAAAAGCAACTACAAAGTTGCACTGAATTGCGGGTATTTTTTTGTAAAATCTCAGGTGTTTCATTACAGTGACTAAATTCACAAGAAATAGAAGAGAATTGTGCTATTCATTGTAAGTCTGCACACAAATGATCTTCAGCTGCGTGATATAACCAATGCAAACACTGGCCGACAGAAAAATCCTGTTTTGATCAAATGTATCCAGGAGAGTGTTTTTGGCAGCTTCTGGCGCCAGATGGAAGATGGAGCCACAATGGCACATACAAACAACGTCAAATGAGAGCAATGACATGCTTCTTTTAACTCCCTCCTCTCAATAAGAAACGTTCATCAGGGAGAACCGTCCTCTCTGGAATGTGTGATTGGAAATAGGGGGACTTTAAATCCCCCGTCCCGGACACTCCATTGATCGTCAACACACCACTGGTCTGGGGCACCACTGGTGTGGAGCTGAACCGCTGAACCAGATGCCTCCATCTAGCCAGGCTTCCACATTTTCCTGTTGTTTAATAATAATAGTAAATACCAACAAATGCATGGAACCCCAAATCAGGCAGGCACATCACAATTTCACTGAGGCAGTGAGGCATCCCGAACCTGCATCAATTTGGAGAGATAGCATGAAGAGCCCCAAGATCAAACAGATGCAGGGTAACTAGTTTATGTGTGTGTCAGATGTATACATAAGCTAAAGTAGGTGATAGTGTTGTCTCACAAGGTGCAAGCTAACCTTTGCAAGGCAACAATCCAACTTTGTGATGGCCTTTCCTGTGATGACACGCATGGAAAAACCACAAGATTCAGATGGCATTCAGCCTCTGGCTCCTTATCTTAACGCCATTTCCTCCCTGTTATTACAAACGGCGGCAGTCGGAGCAGGAAACACAGAGTTCACCTTTGTTCTCATGATGCAGAAGGGAGCAAAAAGATGGATGTAAGTGTTACGCAGCCTGCATGAGAACCTGGGTTGCATAATTTTGCTGTAGTATGCGTGTCATAAATATGACTGATAGGGGTAGGCACACTGTTGAATTACATTTACATATAGATTTACAATCCCATCAACACATAATGAGCCTGGAGGTTCATCTGAGTACTAATGCATGCACAGTTTCTGGCCTAATGTTTGGGATTTACAGAGGGAGAATTACTGGTGAAAGAATGAGAAACAGCATGGGAGTTTCTGTCTGAAGAAAAATGTGACAAAGTGAAACCTGTCCTTTTTGGCAAGGGAGTTTTATCTGTCTAATAAAGTAATTTATTGCAATTCTTTGAGCAAAAGTTGAACATTTGGTGACAATTGCTTTGCAAAAAAAGGAGATAAATACATGCTTTTTAAAATTCTCTTTTAAAAGACAGTGACAGCAAAGAGGTTCAATACAACTATTCACTTCTATTTAAATTTTTATGTCAGTAATTGCACTGATTAGTCATAATATTATAATAAAAGGTGATATGACTTACACTGATTGTCTCTTCCTTATGGCACCTGTGTCCTGCTGGGACACAACTGTGCTCATGAGTTAACATTAGCCTGGCAGAGTTTTAGATTTTCAGGCTATATATGGCTACTAATCTGTAGAGGGAGATGACAATGGCAGTGATGGCAAGATGATCTTCCAATCTCAAAGAATTGGAGCTCATCACCATCAAGGATGTTGAAAAAGCAATGGAGACATGCAAAAAGCCGGTATACTGCATGTTTTAGATGACTGATGTCTACATTATCTGTACACATTTTATAAACCTTTCTCTTACCACTGAATTTCAATAATCATTTATGTTCCAATCTGACTGGAACCTCTGTGTGATTTCACCTTAATCAAATCATGTGATTTCCCACAACTTAAGTCACCTTACATAATTCACCACAATTCTGTAAAAAAATAATATGTTTTTGTGTAATAAAAAATATCTTGAGAAGCATTATTGCAGTTAAATAAGTAAACAATTTTGTTTTACCATTTAAAGATAAATATTTAGCACAAAAAAAGTTTTCATGGAGTTAGTTGTAGCCAGCAGTCTTTGGCATCAGACTGTGGAAAAATGCTAAAGACAAAAAAAACTTTTTAAAATGTAATACTCATTTTACGAAAGTTTAAGTCGAGAATTGATTTCTATTTTAATTTTTATCCCAGGGTGCTTCAAAAGCTAAATTGTAAATCTGACCATTTCCGTACAATCCATGCCTGCTAGGAACTTGCGCGTAGTTTCTTCGTCGGACAGTTTTTCAGTCGACTTATTTTCAGTCCGGAAAGCCGGAAGTTGTGTGCCTGTCTCCTTCTGGCTGAGAGCAAATGAGTTGCTGTAAAGACTCCAGTCTGTCTGTAAAGGTGAGCTGCTGATACAAAACTCTGGTTATAAAACATACTGAATGATTGATGTGAGTTGTGAAACTGTAGCTTTTTCTTTTATCTTGATTTTATTGACTGTTTGAGTTGAGATGCTCCTTTGTTTACATCCGACCGGCTACATGAGTGCACGTGCGCAGAGTGCTAACAGCTAACTGGAGTCAGAAATAAGCAGAACACTGAAAATACACACATATACATGTCAGGATTTATGTGCTTATTGTTTTTTTTAGGACAGTCCTTCTTTTCAAACAGGCTAATATCTTAGTAAGAATAACTATGACAGTGCATTAGCCTGCTAGCATGTTGTTGACCACTCGAAGTGGAAGCCACATTCAAGCTAGCTCAATTCATACTTAAACAGTCATAGTTCATCTCAATAGCTGTACGATGCCCTATTTGCTTATTGTGTCTCTCTTTGTTGATTTGTTTTTTTTAATTAAAAGTCATAACTTAGTTAAGCCTAACATTCTAGAAAGCCATTTACCTAAAGCATAATCTTTTCTGACGTTTATTATCGTGGTTTTTTTTGGCTTGTACAGTCAATTACTTAATTAAAAGCATTAGTGGAGCTTTCAAATGATAATGATGTATAGAGTTGAAAAATAAGAAGGTTAAAGTATTCTAAAATGTGACATTCTGTTTTATAATACTTGAAAGCAATCAGAGGTAATCTCAAAAAATGGAGTAATTTCCTCATAATGTATACCTAATGTAACAGTATATTTACATTTAATGTTCCATTGAGCTGTACATTACAACTTTTGCACCACCTACTCCTTAATTATAGAAGCTAAGTTTGTTTCATATGTGAGTTAGAAGATACATTTGTTCATACTTAAGTTCCATAGGAGTTGTAAGATGCATATCTGGGGCACAACTGATGATTAACTCTACACAGAGGAAAGAAATGTAAAAACTTTTTACGTAAAATAAAAAATAAATGTCAAATTTATTATCAAGGATAAAAGAATTAGACCAATAAGGATTATTTAGCCCCTCCTGGATGTCTGCTGACAAGGTCTGTTTAGTTTTTTTCTTGTTTTCTGTGATTAATTGTTAATGCTTACATACAAAGCACAAGAATCAGATGTGATGACCTGAGTGAAGTTGCCCCCCTTCTTCAAATCAGACATAAATAATGTCAAACATTTGCACTATGTTTGTGCTGGATTATGCAGCAAAAGTTTTTGTTTGTGCAGCTGTCATTATAAAGATATTAAAAAAGTGTTTCCAGAGGTCATTAAAGGTCAACCAGCCCCCACCTTATCAAATCAGACAAATTTAGTGTCAATCAACTCAACTATATTTGTGCTGGTTTGTGCAGTAAAAATGTTTTTTTGGCTTTGACTTTGAAGATATTAATGAAAGTTTAAAGGTCAAGTGGATTTTAGGAAATCCTTTTTTCCTCTATATCAAGTCCAAACCACCTTCTTATGTGGTTTTAATTTGGACATATATCAAATGTGGTCCTTGAAGTATGACCCAAGAGAAGGTGAGGATCCAATTTGAACTAGGCATGACATTGATGGTTACATTACAATTAAATTGTTTAAAATGAAAAAAGGGTAAAAATCAGATTTTCCTTAAACAGTTTGAGTTGAACATTGATACCTGTGGTGTGAACATGGAGTTAGTGAAGCTATCTGCTCAGCCTACAGTTGACTGGCTTAGATATTCTGCTTGTATTTTGCAAACTAGTTTTAAAACCACACTGCTTAGCAAAAACTCTGCGGCGCCTCTTTATTTTTTTGGCAACTGGCTCAGATTTCTTCCTCACCGCAGGTAAGGGAAGAACTTACCTGCTTCGTAAGCAAGGAAAAAGTTTTTCTGTAGTTTTGAGTTGACAAGGGGAGGGACGGGCAGACCAGATTTATTTTGTGCTGTACACCCGGAGAAAACTTTGGTTAGTCTGGAACTTTCTTTAGCCTCTCAATAAGGTGAGTTTAAGTCAACAAAAATTAGAGCAATTTTGATTCTGTATCTTTATTTTTAGTATACCTTGATACTGTTAATGGGCCCATGCCTAATGTTGATTATGCACAGTCTTGACAAGTGCCTTAATTAGGCAGATTGAGTAAAATCGCCCCTTCTGATTCACCCTTACTGCTGTAAAGCTTTTGAGTTCACTACATTTGTCTGAAAAACATTGTTGGTAGTTTGTAACTTTCCGGTCCCTGTGCGCTGCTGAACTTTGAACACATAACTGTCGCCCCTTACCAGGCGGTAAGACTCTTCTTTCTGACCCTCTAATCCCTGGTGGCCGGCTTGTGACCATGTACCGTGGCGTTTATGCAGTGTGCGCGGCCTGGGGGCCAATCATCTCCAGCCATCATGGCACAGACACGCAGGACTGGAGAAAGCAATGGGCCGGTGCTCTTTCCATGTCCACTCTGTGTATGTGTGACGGTGTTGTAGCGCGAGTGTGTGTGACAGAGAGCTACAGAGATTTAAAAAAATTAACAGCATAGTGTTTTACAGAATGTACTGAGAAGAAGATTTACCAGTTTTTGACACAGTCATTCAGAACCAGGTGAGGATTTTATCTTCGTTGTGTCTGAAATCAGCACCAGCCTGACGATGGATTTGGACCCATTACTGCTTTCTATCAGAACAGATCTGATGAGGAAGACTACAAGTTAAAGTCTTAGTGCAGCTAATCCACCCTGTCTCGGCCTTACTAACAAGGTCTTCTGGTTTTAGAACCAGAAGTTGGTGTCCTCTAATTGATGTCAGCAGTCCCTCTCTGCTCAGGATGGATCCTTAGGAGGAAATAAACTTCTAATAATGTTGCTGATGCGACGAAGGTTGTAGAAGTTACCACATGTTTCTTATGCCCCGGACTCACAAAGTGTGGTTGTCAAAAGCCAGCATTGGCTGACCTGTATAAAGGCAAGCCAACTTTTTTGGTCAGAGGAGATGCGTTGCAAAGATTTATGAACTCCATATGTCGTTTTTGTTTTATTAAAGAAGGGCAGGGCTGCACAGTGGTGCAGCTGGTAGAGCTGTTGCCTTGCAGCAAGAAGGTTCTGGGTTCAATTCTTGGCCCGGGGTCTTTCTGCATGGAGTTTGCATGTTCTCCCTATGCAGCTTGCATGTTCTCTCTGGGTACTCCGGCTTCCTCAAACAGTCTAAAAACATGACTGTCAAGTTATTTGGTTTCTCTAAATTCTACTTAGGTGTGTGTTTGTTCTTAGTTATGTAACAAATTTTGGTGGACAATAAATTGTCCTGTAAGTTATTGCGATAAATAATAAATGTTGTATTTGAGACCATTTTCAAGTAATATCCTGTTAATGGCACCATAATGCATTATCAGAAATTAATAAACTTACATTTCTGACAAACATTTAACACTGGAATTGAAAGACATTTTAAATATCCAAATTAAGTAAAGAACAACAAATTAAACGGATTCTGTAAACAAAATTGCCCTTCAAAAAAGGAGATAGTTGAGACCAAAGAACCAAATTGAAGTCTTTTGTCATCTAGTCTGTGGCAGGAAGAGGGAGAGGCGGGAGAAAAATAATCATGCAAATGGAAATTATTGAGCGGGTTTTAATTCATCCATCAACCCATCCATTATCTAACACGCTTATCCTTGTGGGGTCAATGAGAGAGAGGTGAGGGACTTTCTGGATAGGCCAGTCCATTGCAAGTCAACACACACGCACACACACACTTAGGGATAATTTAGAGAGACCAATTAACCTAGTAGTGATGTTTTTGGACTGTGGGAGGGAGAACATGCAAACTCCATGCAGAAAGACCCCAGGCTGGGATTGTGCTACCAACTGTGCCATTGTGAAACCCTGGTTTTAATTTATTTTTTTATTTATTTTAATTTATTTGCTGTGCAGCTTATATTCTATGTAGCCAGTATAACACCATTAACTATATATTTTTTGTCATATCTGTATTTATGATTTATTCTCGGTCAGAGCGCAGTTGGTGGGAGCTCTTCTTCATGGGTTTATGACGGAAATGTTTTTGAAAGAGGTTTGAGTTGGTGGGAAGATGGATGCAGCTAAATTCAGGGTAAATCTTGAAGGAAGCAGCAAGACTTGAGATTGGAGCAGAGATTCACATTCCAACAACTATAAACATGTCACCAGAGCTGCAGTGGGATGTTGTAGATCATATGTTTGAACAACAGGAATCTGAAGACATATTGATGATAATAATTTTCTCTGACTCATTTTAAGCAATAGGAGTGTTGTTATTGTCATGCCTTTACTAATATCTACATTTTCTTCGGTTCTTCTTTTCACAGCAGCTTCGGCCTCTGACTGTGACTGCTCTCCTTCGGCTGTGCTGTGTTCATGTGCGTGTCTGTTTTGTCTGGCCTTTGGGGTAATGTACAGTGCCTATCAGAACTGTGAGGAGTTGGAGGACAATCTCTATCAAGAGGATGGCGACTCGGACGAGTCGGAGGCCAACAGTGAGCTGGAGTTCCACCTCTACAGCCAGCTTCACTACTCCTCAAATGCTGGTGAGCAGGACGAGCCGGAGCCTGGAGCAGAGGAAGAGAACAACAGGCTGGAAAGCCAGCAAGGTGGTGTGCTTGAAAAAACTACAGACGAAGACCCAGAACTGACATGTACAAAACAGAGCAACCCCACATCCTCTGCTGATGACCATTTAAAGACAAAGAAGAATGCAAAAAAGAAAAAATGCAAAATTGAGACAAAAACTCCAAAGTTGTTGTCGTCGTCACGCTTTGAGGAGGTAATTGTGATTGACTCCAGCTCGGATGTCATCTCCATCTCTGACAATGACAATGATGATGAGGACGATGCAAGTGTTTATGCGCTGAAGGCTAAAGGTTCACAGACACGGCAGACCTCCACTCCTGCACAACAGGTAGAGGAAGCGGTGAGATACAGTTCGACATGCATTCTATACATTACATTTAAGAGTAGAAGGGCATATTTCATCATTTTTTGAGGTTTTCCTTTTCAATTGTGTTCAGTAGCTCAAGTGAAATGTGTTTTAAAATGCAGTAAAACAACAACTAACATGTCTAACATGAACATGTCGTTCATGTTAGGCCCACATCTGCACTAGGAAATGTCAGAGATGGTAAATACAGATGTAAACAATGGCTGATCAAGCAGTGCAGGCAATTAGCTTCCAGGTGAACAAGCTTTCTCCTACTGCCCATTTCGAAGAGCAGCGAAAGGGGCGTTTCACTGCTAAGCAGGAATGTGTTTACACTGTGGATCTATTATAAACACTTCACAATCAGACAAAAATTGTTGCATTGGCTGATAATTAATCAAATCTGGAAGATGTGTTCTCCCAGCTTCATTTGTTACTTTAAATGAAGGATTTTCCCTCAAATGGGTGTAAACAGACACTTAAATGTATTAATCAATTGCATATAATACAATTACACTTAAATTAAAACATGAGCTGTAAAGAGTTTAAACTGATATTAATAATGTCAGGCTTTGAAAAATTCAACCAACTCATCATACTTTTGACTTGACCTCCATTAAACTTCATTGAAACAGTCCTGGCAAATGAAAAAAGGATCGTCTCCCCACTGTGGCTTTTTCTGAGGTAAATGACGACCCTGGGTTGTTATTTACTGACCACGGATGAAAACATTAATACAGTAAAAGAAATGTCCCCGTGCATCAAATATTAACATCCCACTGAAACGGGAAGTCATGGATTTGTAATTCAAACTTTGTAGATATTCTGACCAGCTTAAAATGTTAAATATAAATTACACACTTGGATCTAGCTAGTTTAATATAAATTATTAAATGAGAGTTTTCGTTCCTCACTGAATAAATGTAGATTAGACCTTTTTGTTTAAGCAGTTTTAGATTAAAATTATGCTACTGAAATTAAAAAACGATTTTAAGGCTTTTTTTTTTACACATGCAGGGGCAACAATAAATGTGTAGGAGGCTGTAGAAAGGAAAGTGCAACTTTAATAAAATAAAATAAAAAACATTAAGGTATTTGCCCAGAAGTTAAAGCGGATTTTATTTTTTTATGTAATCCATTTCCACTAACATTGAACATTACTGTGGAGAATTGACATTTTCTATTTAATGTTTGATTGCAGATTAATGTCTAATGCCCTGATCCCATTAATTTGTCATTTTTCTGGTTATTTAGAATTCCCAGAAAAGAAAAGGGCGTCTCTTTGTTCCGGTGCCTGTTCTGTCCAGCAGCTCCGAATCCTCTGAATCCGAGTTGGAATCAGAACCGTTGGATTCGTCTGATGTGGACGATCTGGAGAACTGGATGATCCTGGGTCAGGGGAGGCAGGACGGAGACCAGTCCATCTCACTCAACGTGGAAGGAGGGTCTTACAGCAGCAGCACAGGTGGGACTTTCTTTTTCTTTTTTTAATCATCTACTGTCTAAAGTGGGTTTCTTGATCAAAGTTTGGACATTTGATCCATTTCTGTGCACCAGAATATGTTTGACCAGGGAAATGGAACCACTGAGTAATTTTGTATGGCTCAAATAATCCAGAATTACCTTGTCTACCTGCTGCAAGTTGATAAGGAGCCGGGCACAGCAGAAACCCTGTCTGCGAACAATCTGTGTGAATGCATGTTTGTATGTGCACCATCTGTGTCGGCATGTTTACAAACTTGTAAGCTCTTAGCATTCCTGGCACCGACTGCGCCGTCGCTCGCCTCTCCGATGCATCTTTAAGTATGCCTGTGCGCGTCTGGTGTTAATATGTGTCTGCGTGTGTGTGTGGGAATATTTGTGTTTATAAGATATTCCTGCTTTAATCAGCATGCGTGTGTACAGCCACGTGGATACCAACAGTCACAACGCTAATGCCAAAAACAAACAAACGGAAAAACACAACGCAGGAACGGGAGCAGAGGAGGGAGGAGAGGTGGGAGTAATCAGAAACTGAATAAAAATGTTCCCCTGCAAATCTCCTCAGATCTACACATTATCTTAACCTGCAGCCTCAGCAGCCTCTCCAGCTCTTCCTCTGCGCCCTCCTCATCCTCCCCTCCTCCTCCTCCTACCTAACGCTCTCCCATCTCATTCTTTTATCCTATTTTCTCACTATTGTGCTCCTGCTCTCCCTTTTCTCTGTGTCTCCCTCACCATTTCGTCCTCATTTGAATTTCCCTGGGCTGATGTTTCTGCAAGAGTGCTCACTGCCTCCTCGACACACAACTGGGCTGAAGGAGGGGGTCTGGAGCTGGTGGGAAGGCTGCAGGTTTTGGCCTGGATTTTGGAAGGAAAGGAGGATTTTAGGTCTCTGTCTTTCTGCCTCTCGTCTGGCTTCTCTCTGTGATCTTTGGAGCTTGACCTCATGTCTGCACATTGGGGGTCATGGGTGTGGTGTGGAAGGAGACTTAAAGTGAGTGGATGGGGGAGGGCTTTGTCAAAAAAAAAAAAAACAAAAAAAAAAAAACGAAATAAAGGGAAGGAAATTAAGGGACGAGCCTCAGTAGTCCTGAACTGTGCCCCCAATTCTTCACTGCTGACTAATTCAAAGTCGGTCTGGGGTATATTGTGTCTTCGGCCTTAAAAAAAGTGTGTTTTCTTATTGTTAACAATGATTTTACTTCGGCAAAGATTTTGATGATATTTGTGTACTCGGAAGCTGCAGTCTTTCATAACCATAATCACGCTCACTCTTGTTTACTTCCAGCCAGTCGTGCTGTAGTAAATACTCTGATGTCCAAAGTGTGCAGCGATCCTTTAAAAGAAGATTATTAAGGATGTTTATGAAACGATACAGTACCAGTAACCGCAGTGTTTGCTAAAACCTGCTTGGCCTTTTTTTCACTGTCCACAGTAGAAATTACTTTCCAACACTGAATTTCACAGTTTTTCACCTGACGCTCGTCATTTTTTTCTTCTCTGGGACATCCGTGGATTTATTTAGTTATACTTTTCTGGATGTTCATTGGATCTGCTGGTCTTGTAAAAGACCTGTAAATTATATGTATGAATTGGCACCACATAAACAAACTGCAAACAAAGTATGAAATAATCAGGCTTGGTCAAAATACGACGGAGATAATTACAATTGGACATTTTGACTCACCAAGGATCAAAAGGAGTACCTTATATTTGTCTTAGTTTTTGTAACCAGAAAAATTTACAAACAGACCAATTTTTATTTATTGGAAGCAGAATAAAAGTGTAGAATCCATCTTTCAGTCAGCTGTCCGGCAGTGGAAGGGGCACAACAGAACCACCAGTTTCTTTTTGTTGGCGTTTGAGTTAAAGATGTCATTTTTGATGACAGCTTTCTTCTTCTTCTTTTTTATTTTTTAATACATTTTCTATGATTATAATGCTGATTTAAATAATTGCTCAGTCATTTGGTGCTAAAAAACCACTGGGGAAGAAACACTTCAGTTCAATTTAGCTGTAATTTATAAAACATGAGTCAAAAAGTGTCTTCTACAGGACAAACTGGTCCAATTTATATCCAGATAAACTATGGAATCAAATTAGATTCACATTCAGTTCAAAACAATCATTTCATTCCAATACAATCCAGTCAGTTAATCAGTTTCTGATCCATTTACATATAGCCTCATTTACTCCAGTACAGTCGAGATCATGACTGGGAAATATTTCTACTAATCTCTTCAGACAGATTTTAGACAGATTGTTGTGTGGATTCAATAATCATAATATTATATGATAATGGCTTTAAATCTACCTTAAACCAGACATGTGGTTCTTGGATAAGAACTAAAACTGCTATACTTTTGTAGTTCTTGCAAATGAAATAAAGGCACTAAAGTTAACAAACTATCTTCTAAGGAATCAGCATTTGGTTGAGGATAATCCTGTCCTAATGTGTAAAACCCAAGAATAATAGATTTTCAAAGAGAACAGATTCAATTTCTTATCCCTGCAGTGAAATGGTGCTAAACCACACTCCAACTGTAAGATATCGTTAGCTTTGGGTTACTTCATAAAGATGGCAAAAGCGGCTATGTTTTCAAGGAGGTCCAATGTTTATTTTAAATTCAAATGTCCTGAATAAAGCCATTAAAAAAATATTTAGGGATTTGAGCTTAGCAAAATATAAATGTGTGAGAGTCTGAAATATTTAATAACAAAACATTTTACATGTTAAAACATCTTTGATTTAATGAAAGACCAATTAATGAGAATTATCGGCAAACCCTTTAGAGTACCGTAGCTGGCATGGTCATGTGTTGCCTTGTTTCTGCCACACTTCAAACAAACTGGGGGAAAATAATTATGAATTAGTGAGATTACATCTAAACTCTAAGTAATGAACCCCAAACATGATTGATTATTGTTTTTTTTTCTACAATTGATTCTAAACTGTCCTGTTTTGCGGTTATTATTCAATTTGCGTCATATAATTTCTGTTGTCAAGTTGCCTATTTAAGGCGCTCAGCGATAGATTGATAGAGAAAAACATGGGGTTCAAACGTAATAATTCGTGTTGTCACATTTGTTGCTATGGTAATAACACTACATTTTGTGACTGAAACTGTTGGATTTTGACCTGTTTCAGAACAGGATTTTGAGGTTGCTAGATCCTTCTTTTGAGGATTTCTTTGTCCAAAAATACATTATTTTAGAGGAGAAGAGACAGTTTTCCTTCTCTGATATGGCTTGTTTGATTTACAGTGTGACTGTATGGCTTTGCACCCATGATTATTTTTATTCCATGCTGAGAGTTGACTTTTGCTTACATGTATTGGTGACAGGTTCGCACAACAGTGACTAATGGTGTTTGTACGCCTAAAGCCCATCTCAGCGCTACCATCAAATTGCATTCACTACACTTAGTCTCCCGCTCTCGCCTGCGGAGATTGAATCCGTTCATCCTCTTCCTCGTTCTCTCTCTCTCTCTGTCTGTCTCCTACATGGTGACACTTAAGGTACTTTTACAGTCAAACCCTTTATTCCTTCAAGCCAATTCTGTTTGCCAATCATACATGCACTCATGACTTGTGTGATTATCTGTCAGCGGGGCAGCTGTTGGTAGGTGGGGCTGTGAAAACATGGTTGATTAAAAATGAAAAAAATCCAGTGAAAGGGGCCGAGTTAGGGCCGTCTGACTGTCCAGCAGCAACCGGACGGAACAAAAAAATGGGGAACAGGGTTTCCCGAAATCCAGCTCAGTGCCTCTCCCGCCCAGAAAAGGTGTGCGCTTATGTCCCCGTGAAAGAATCTGGGGTGTAGGCGGGCTGTGCTGCAGCTCAACTTGAATCATAAGTGGTTAAACTTCACTCAGTGGTCACACTTTTTTTCCTCCCACAGTTTTCTTTGCTTTTTTTTGTCCCCTCTGTCTTGGTCATTGCACACCAAACTTTGTTTGAGGCTTAGAGAATCGGCTATGGCTCACTATCAGGGTGGCCGATCTCATCAGATTGCTCCTGAACGGGTGTGTGTGTGTGTGTGTGTGTAAGTGCTGCGAAGAGAGTCTAGCTGAACTTGGAGAGGATTGTTTGTAACAGAAGGAAAAAAAGGTAAGTTCTCTCTGCTCTCCTCTTCCGTTCTTTCTTCTTTTTCTACTTTATTCTTTCATTTTCTCCTATTTATTTTCTTCTTGTCATGTCGTGTATATATAAATGATAGCACTGATTGTTGCAGCTGTGGGCCTGTGTGAGCCTGAGACCCCTGCTGGATGTCTCCATGTTGAGGTCACATGCCAGTATACAGAATGTGAATATGGATTTAGCTGGCTCCTCTCTGTGTTTATGGCTCTGATTGCGCATATATATATATATATATATATATATATATATATATGTGTGTGTGTGTGTGTGACAGAAAGAGAGAGAGAGAGAAAGAGCGTGTTTATGCACAGGGCACCGGGA
>CAEGAF010124454.1:0-25329 GCA_903067075.1 Micropoecilia bifurca | reverse complement strand
ACCCCCTCCCTTATTATATCATACTTTTTCTTTCCTTTGGTCATGTCTGTTACCTCTTCTCCTCTGGGCGCTTGTATCTGTCCACAGCTCTCTCTCTCTCTCTCTCTCTCTCTCTCTCTCTGTCCCTCTCTCTCTTCTTGTGGCTGCGTTTTCTGGTGCCACATCTCTGTTTATTATCCTTGTCTGCCAAAAATAACCCATTCTCTGCATCTTTATTCCCTTCACTTCTCTTCAGACTGTCCTCTTGGATAGCCTCTCTGTATTTTCTACTTTCCTGTTCCGCAATTACGCATGATGATGGAAAAAAAAGTGACTTAGATGAGAAAAAAAAATATTAAAAAGGTAAGATGAGGATTACTGGAGGGAAGCAAGATCAACCTTTGGATAAGGTGATGTAGAGCTGAATGTGGAGCTGTACACTAACAGGGAAACATGACATTGTGGTGTTATTATTGAGTGTTGTGATGAAGGTATTGATTGCTATTAACCCACATTTCCTTCTCTATTTTCTTTCATTTCCTCCATCATGTCCCCTCTTCTGACCCTGAGCTTTAGGATCTTTGTTACATAATCAGATATGTGATCACTGTCTGAATGCCATTAGCTGTTAACAATGTTAAATTTAGCATCTGCTTTATGACTTCCCCTTACAGCTTTTTAATTTGATTGAGTTATTGTATCTTTCAAAGGTTAACTGGACAATTCTTTACTTAACATGAATTTAATGAAGAGTAATTTGATCAATTTTATACTACATGTAAAAAAAACGTTTTTTCACATTAGCAACAAAGACTATAATGAACATAAAATATAATACATGGAAAAGCCATTTTGAAATTGATTATTGACCAGATTCTTTACAAAACTTGTGGATTTGGCTTCTTTTGTTTTTGGTTGTTAGATATAGGCAAGTTCAGGTGAGCAGCTAATTTGTGTTTCCCATTTTCTGATGTGAATAGCATGTTTTCATGTCTTTTCCACTTAGTATTGTGGATGCAACAAGTACTGAGTGTCTGTCTCACACTACATTTATACCCAACACAACGGGACGTCACACATTTCAAAGCACAAGTTCCCAGATACTCTGATCAATGAACAAAAAGAGTCACTTAAGTATCTTTTTTTTTTTACAGAAATCCTTTGGAGTGATATCATATAAATTATTAGCTACTTTGAGTTAATTTATTTAAATTTTAAACCACTGAAAAAAATATCATAAAATTACAAAATTGATACTTAAAACGTTTTCTCAAACCTGAACCAAAATATTCCATCTTACATATTTTTTAAATATTGAAAAAAATATTTTTTTTTGTTTTATTCCCACTGTTTGAATGTATCCTGACACCCCACTAAAATAGAAATTAAAGAGGAGATTTGGACAGTGAAAAAAGTTTTTATTTACGGTAGATAGCTTAAGAATTGTGCTTAATACATTAACTAAAGACTGTCACAGAAGAGATGGAAAGAAGCAATTCTTACAACAGAGCATTGTGACAGAAAGCTTTGATGTTTTTTTGTGCTGTGTGTCAGAATGTGCTATAGATGAGCTGAAAATAAATCCAAAGCTGATGAAGAGGCCACAGCATGCTCATGTGCATTCACCTCACATAATAGACTCTCAAGTGAATACTAAACCACACATCTTTCCTGTTTTCTACATTTCTCTCTCTGTCTCTCTCTCTCTCTCTCATCCCTTCATCACCTTTGTCCTCCTTTCTTCTGTCTCTGCTGTAACTCACCCCCTGACCTTTCGTTTCCTCCCTCGGTGCTCCTGCTTTGTTCCTGCTGGACGGGGTTTTTATATGAGCCATGTGGACCTCCCTAATGACATGTGGACCTGCGTGTGTGTTTTGTTGAAGGTGCTGACATGTGCATGTGTGTTTTGTGTGCCTTGGTGCGTATATTTGAAGTGCTGACGCATTCGCGTGCAATGGGGGTGCTGACGTGTCTGATCGAAGGTGCAGTCCTCTTCCCCTGACGTTCTGCCGACAGACTGTTTTACCTTTGAAGAGACAAGTGTTTGGGTTGGGTGCGGTATGGGAGGAGGAAAAGGAGACCGAAAGAAAGTAGAATTGGAAAAAAAAATAAGGGAAGAAATAAGATTTGTTCAGAGTAGGAGGGACACGGTGTTAAAAAGCGAAGGGAACTTACCATGGCTTACCACTTGTTATCTACATGGCTTTCAGTTAGAGAGGTATTAATGCACAGAGCTCCTTCTAAATGCATGAACTGTAAGAAGCAATCTGGAGAATGGTTGCAGTATGCTAAAGCAGAGAATGGGAAGAAGCAGAGATGATGAGAAAGAGGAGGAAATGAAAGACAAGGAAGAGAAAGGGAAAGACCCCTTGGCATAAACAAGGTGCTTGAAATATCATGTTTCAGCCTCTCAAGGCAGTGCAGAGATGAGAGGGAAGTGAGAGACAGAGAAAGGAGAGGTGTGGGGGGTATGTCACAGCAACAAGTTTTAAAGATCACTGATTGGGCCTTTAAGTGTTGCCTAAGGACCCTCCTTGACTGAGAAGGGGCACACTATGCTCACAGAGGTTACCAGGCATTTTTCCCCTGCTAAAACGGACTCATACTGATTGTCTTCTGTCATATTAAGCATAGAAAAAGGTTGACCACTCAAGTTAAATAAGCAAGGCGCAAAAAAAGAAAAGTATATCTGAAATGTAGACTCAAAACATGATTAAAATTTTCGTTTATTTTATTTTTTTATTTAGAATATGCTTCAATGGCTGAATGCCTTAAGGGCCTACATTTTAATTATGTTGGTTATGTGTTCATAAACAATTTCTTCAAACTTCCAAAGTTACAGAATCATTTCCTGAAAGGTCCTTGTTGTTAGTATTTATTGTGCCAATCTTCTAAAGCTAACATATTGATCAAACAAATCTTGTTTTCAGTGGTATGAAATCTATAGCATTGTGAAGTAGTTTTCTAAAATGTTCTGATTTGGTATTGTTGAGGAAAGAATATTGCTTAAAAATATTTCGGATGTTTTAGTTCTGATTAGCAACAACTGCAATGGCACATGGTACTCGCAATGTATTCCGATTTTTGTTTTACATTGTCGATTATTCAATAGGACCATGTAAAGCAAAAGTAAAACTTATGTATGTAAGAAAAACGTACAGAGTAAAAATAACAGAAAATGGAAACAATGGAGGAAATATGAACTTTTCTTTGCAACTAAAGGGGTTGCGTTCCATTTATTATTATTTACAAAATAATTGTATTTGTTCATTTACTTTTTAAATTGGATTTGTTGTTTTCGAACAGACTGTCCTTTTCAGGTTCTAGCTCATGCAGCAAACTGTATTTCCTCAGCCTCTCAACCCTGCTGCTCCGCGGAAAGGGTATGAAAATCACAAAAATAATCATTCCATCCAGAAATACACAAAGAAATTGTCTATTGACTGAAATTGGCCCATTTTCAGCTTTTGTCGTTTTGACAGGTGACTGGCTGGTTAGAAACTGAAATATCCAATCATGTTGTGATCTATGAACATAATGTCTTTACTCGTTACTTAGTTGGCCTGTTAACACTCCTCCATGTAGAGGTTGTTTCTATCAGAAGAAGACTTGAGATTTTCAAATAAAGATGTTAGAAGCTATAAGGAAACTATAGTTTCTACATGTTCAGACATGTCTACAGTTCATTCATGCTATTCGAAAGAGCAAGTCAGCAGCAGATAACAGGAAGAGGAAGGCTGAACAGCCTTCTTAAACCTTTCTCTGCTTGATCATTTTGAGCTTTCCAGCCCAGTATGTTTGCCAGAATTTGAAATCTTGATTGCATTTGGGTAAACTCAGCCAAGGTAATGATCTGCATTCTGTATAAAGCACTGAAACGGCTGCTTAGATATTGTTTGTTTTTTATGAAAAGACAAAATCTGTTGACATTATGACTTTAGTCATCATTGTTTTAAAATGTTACTAAAACAGTTTATTGCAACAATAGACTCATATCTAAGGTGTGACATCTCGGCTGCAAGTACAAATATTTCCTCTTTTTAATTTTCTATGTCTTAAACAGATAATGGTGTGCTCTAAAATTGATGTAACCAGCTTAAAGCTGTAAGAGAAATCTGCTGCAAAATTCCAAAATATGTTTTCAGGAGATGCTAAAGTTTTTGTTTTGGCAGGTTTGACTTTCATGGTTAACAAATAAGTTATTTCAGCAAGGGCATGGGTTTTACTATATTCAGAATGCTGGTGCTTATTCAGAATTAAGCAGATGAGTCGTTCCAGTGGTACAACTGTTGATTGTTACAACTGTTGATTGTTACACTCTACAATCCCACTTCTGAACTGTCTACAACTTAGAAGCTGCCTGCAGCAAGAACATCTGGGAAAAAAGCGGTCATACAAAAATTACCCTTTTTATAAAGAGTCATAAAACAATTTAAATGTTTTGGACATGACTTGGGTAGACCTTTTAGTGAAGGCATTAAAATCTTTTTTGTGATATGTATTATAGGATTAATAACGAGCCCAAGAGTAATTAGAAGCAGAAAAGCATGTCAAGCATTTAAGCATGAGGTCATGGAGGTCTTGTTTTTGCATCAGGTGTTAATTTATGTTAAACATGTGTATGCTAATTTTCACTGAGCTTGCTGATATCTGCACTATATTCTCTGTGGTGTAATTCCTAATGATTTATTTTTTTTCATATAGGTTGTGGCCTCCACAACATCGCACTGTAACACTGAATCATATCAAGAATATCTAATATATATGTCTCCCTTGTGCAGTTGTATATTTCTAGGAACGCAGCACTCTGTGGTGGTCTAGAAGTAGTCTCTAAAGTACACAGAATGCCTTTGATGTTGTGTAGCAATGTTTGTATGATGAAAGGAAAGCAGTGATTTACTGTAACACAGGAAAGAAAAACAGTAGCGAGTAAAAACACTCCCAACACAGATAAAGGGCAGCCTGCTTGGTGTGTTGAGGTAAAGAAGAAAGAAAACAAAGAAAATCGTTTAACTTTTTATTAGTCATTTTTATTCATGCAGTATAGAATGTTTGAAATTGGAAGCATTAATCTATGTCATTGTTAGGTTGATGATGTAAAATGTTTATATGACTTTAAAAAGCATATTTTTTTCTATTTTTTTTAGAGTTTCTCCAAGGGCAAATGGTATGTGACTGAAGATGTATGTTGGCTGATTTGTTTCACAACGGAGAATGAGCAAACATTTCTGGCACAAGACGTACAAATCTTGGAGAGATGCAGACCACATTATGCATGCAACACTTTTCAGAAGTGCCACATTTTGTTGCTCTACCACACACAGACAAAAAAAAAACACCAAATGTAGAGTTATGTTGAATAATGTTGTAAAGCTCCACAGTTTAATTTAAACTATGTATGGCCTCATATTTAGAGGGTCATAAGGATAAACTCTGTTTTTGCATTAATAGCTCTACATGAGATAAAAGCAACATGTAGTGAATTGTAATGTATTAACCCTCAGGTCAAGTGTAATGAGTTTAATATATTTTGTCAACATTGGAAAACAACAACTGGAGAAGAAGCAGAAAAACTGTGCATAGATTACAAACTACGTGTCTGTATTATAGGTAAATGTTCGATAGATGTAACCATAAAAACTCCTTGAACTGTATAATACACTTTTATTTATCGCGCATATGAGCGGAGCCCTAGATTTCGAACTGTCTGACGGGATTGCTAGTTAACGGTGATTGATGCCCACAGTCCCTCTCTGTTGTTAAGGAGGGATGAGGGAGAGCAAGTGATGTAGATCGGATGAGAAGCTGCCTGCTGGTATCTGACTTCAGGAATGGTGATTAAAAACACATTATGACAAAAGCAACATCTGGTGGTGCATTTGATGCGTCAACCCGAAAGTCTGCGTGGATGCTGCATTACCCTGTCAGAACAAACTCTGAACTCTGTTCTAAACAACAACCAAAGACGACAGTGTCAGCATCCTATTGCTCGTGATGCTTTGAGATCATCCATTAACTACGTGTCAGTTTTATAGTGTACTGCAGCCTGCTGAACATGAGTTTTAAACGCAGAAAGGACATTTTGTCTTTTGAGCTGCCGCTAATTGTGGCTTAAGATGCATTTCCTTTTAAGTAAATTACCAACTTTCAGTTTGTGAATGTTGTGCATGAATGAAATATTATAGTAAACGTGTATTATGCGAGACGCGTCTGGAGCACTGCAGCATGTTCTACAGTTGTTTACATTGTATTGCACTTGATTTGATTTTAATGAATATTTCTTCGCTGGACATATGAATCTTCTTCAGGAGAATTTTACGTCTTGTGAAATCACTGTTATAGTTGCATTGGTTTTAAAAGTGATCTTTAGGGGCCTCGTTGTGATGCTGGTAGAGAAAGCCATTATTTATAGAGGTGGGATTTTGTTTCCCCTTTAGAAACCTGCACTAAAAAAAGCACCAACTAAACATGAGATATCAAAAATCACAACAAGTTTATGCTGCAGCCATACAAGATGGATTTATTCCATGGTGTTTTAAACCCTTGCATTCTGGGTGCCATTAATGCATTCTATGTAAGTTTTGTATTTTGCCTTTGTAGTTTAATTTTACATTTAAGGCAGTTATAAGAGCGGAGCAGAAGAAAAAAAAAAAGTGAATCTTCTGCCAGGCTATGAATTGCTAAGACAGAAGCAAGGGGCTGCAAATAGAGGAAGATGAGTCCAAATTAGCCAACAGGTTTAGATAATTTTTTTAAATTATTATTTTCTATGATTAGTCTGGGGAAGAATAACAGCTGGAATCTGAAAGAGTAAAAAACATTAACAATTTTACAGCCTTTTCATAGTTTGGGAAGAAACACTTTTGACAGTATATATGAGACTACACAAAATGAACATTTCTGTCCTGAAAAATATTAATCTCTAAATCTTTTTTCCAGGGCTGTAGCGGGTAGGGTTAACTTACCTTCCTGCTGAGTTAAATTAAAACAGGCTTATTTGAAATCTTATAATCCTTTCTCCTAATGCAACACAAAGCCCCCGAGAGAAAACCTCAGAAGACAAACTTCCTCATGATGTTCTGACTTCAGTGAGCCTCTGGCTAAAGCTGCAACGGTAAATCCATAATGTTGCTTTTTGTGATCACATATGTTAGTGTGACGGTGATGCAAGATTCACAAACAGTTCAAACAAATATGTACGCTCACAGAAAACAAGTAAATCTATATTTTCTTATGCTGCATTTGGATTTTTTTTTGTGGATCAGAAGTCAAACATATATCCACTGTAGGTATTTTCTGAAATGGATTGCTTGTTTATGTGTATTGAACTGTTGCTTAATACCATCTTTCTGAGCATTTTTATAAAAAAATCTAAAAGTAGAGATCTGCAGAATAAAGCACTCTGAGAGCCCAAAGGGGCAGGGAAAAGGGCTACCATACATCAATCCAGTCCATTTAAGCATCTCCCTGCCAGAATGAATGAATGAACAGGTTACTCCTGAAAATGGATCAGAAAGGTCAATAAAGTCTAACAAAGCTCCGAGAGAGTAAGAAATCTGATTTCTTCTTTGTCATGTGGGACACAACCACCAATTTAAGTGCAGTTCTGCAGCCATTTGACATTCATGAGACATTTCTTTCTTTTTCCTTTTTTTTTACTATAGCAATGTTTGCACCAACAGAACTAATCACTTCTGATTTAATTGATATTTTTTAAATAATTTTAAGTAAGGCATTATGTTTGTCATTTTTAAGATTCAAGTAACTCTTTCTAGGAAGCAAAAACAGGAATTGTAGATTATGAAATGCATGTTATCAGTAAAGATTCTGTGGTTTTTATATCAAATTTCCATCTGGTTAACTGTAGAATAAACCAAGAACAAATTGGTTCTAAAAATTATAAAAGTAATGAAAGTAACTACAGCCATTTCAGAAGAACCCGCCCACCACCAATTGGTATAAAGGCTATCATTCTTTAACATGTACCAAGATCATATGAATAACTTTTGCTGTGATGCTGCTGTCATCATTTTGTTAGTTTGTTTTGTGGAGTGTAGATGTTTAATTTCTCATGGTTTTCTTTTAGAGAAAGCAAACACACACACACACACACACACACACACACACACACACACACACACACACACACACACACACACACACACACACAAGATAAAGATTTAAAGCGTATTCTCAAATCTGAGTCCATGTTCTCCAGAGAATATGTTACTGTTCATGTGCACAGTAGCTTAGTTAGTAGCAAAGGATCTGACTCTAGGTTTGTGGTGTGGTGGGATTGGGGTGTTGGGGAGACTGGAGGGGGGTGTGGCAGAGTGGTTAATCCTAACTTGTTGTTCTACACCAATGGCCCAGACTTTCACTTCCTTTCTTAGACACTGTTTTCTAATCTCCTGTTTTTTTTCCCTTGTTTCTCCAGTGATTCCTCTCTCTTTGTCAAATTTTGCGACTCTGCTTTACCATTTGGTCCTTTTTGTACTGCATCTCTTTATTACTCTTTTTTTTCTCCCTTCCCATGCGTGCATATTCATCTAATTTTGTTTCCATCTCGCTCTCCATATCCTTCTCTTTCTCTGCCTCACTTATTTTCAGGCTCTATCAATCTATCTGCCTGCCTCCCATTTAATGAAAGCCCTTGGTATTGGACTAATCCAGTAGCGGCGTGTTCGATGTCTCCCTCGCTTCATTTCTCTGTATCTCACTGCTCATCCTCCATCTCAACATTTCTCCCTTACCCCTTCTAATGAAAGCCCCCCACTATCTCTGTAATCCAGTGTCTCTCTCCCTCTACCTTTCTGTTGCTCTTTCTTTTCCTCTTCCTCTCTGCAGACTAATGAAAGTCTGTGGTGTTGGTCTAATCCCCTGGCTGTGTGCTCACTGCCTCTTTGTTGGTCAAATCTGACTAATGCCCTCCGTCTCACTCCGCAGCACAGGAACCTCTTACCTCAGCCCTCAACGAGACACACACATAGTTTTAGACATCAGAGACAACATAAAAAACAGACGATACTGAATATATACTTGTGCAAAACTAAACATATAACTTTTTCCTATTTTGCTACATTGAAACCTCAAACTTTAATTTTCGTCATTTGGGATTTACTATAAGAACGAGACAAAGTGGCATATAATTGTAATGAGGAGGGAAAATAATGGTTTTCATAAATATCTTGCAAATAAAAATCTCAAAAGTGAGAGATGCTTTTGTATTCAGTACCCATGAGTCAATATCTTGTGCAGTTAAAACTGTCAGACTT
Organism: Micropoecilia bifurca; assembly: GCA_903067075.1. Classification (NCBI taxonomy): domain Eukaryota; kingdom Metazoa; phylum Chordata; class Actinopteri; order Cyprinodontiformes; family Poeciliidae; genus Micropoecilia; species Micropoecilia bifurca. The sequence goes on along the minus strand of CAEGAF010124454.1, from coordinate 16,075 downwards.
TTGGGGACTGTATATCAGCTTTGCACATCTAAGGACCTTTTTTGAGGCTAAACTCAGTCAAGCTGCATGGAGACTGTCTGTGAACAGCAGTTTTCAAGCCATTCTGTAGTTTCTCAGTTAGACTTAGATCCCAACTTTGACTGGATCATTCTAATACATTACTATGCTCTGACTGGTAAAATCATAGTGTTCAGGGATGTGCTATAATCTTCACTCGTAACCTAAACTTGCTCTTTACGATGCTGTTTTCTCACTAATGTTCTTTATAAAGCCTCAGAGACCTTTAAGGAACAACTGGATTTGTACTGAGATTAAATCTCACATAGATTGACTCTAGTACTTAGGTGAACGCTGAAGGTAATCAATTAGAATGGATTTTACTCCGAATACAAAGGACGGAATACATATGCACATCACTCCCTTGTCCTTTTTATTTTTGTAAAACAATTATTTAAGCTTTGTATGTTGAGATGTTGAAGCTTATGTTGAATACCTTAATTCTTTTCTTTTTTCCCCCTATTTCTTCAGAGTCAAGTGTTAAGCTTATCACATAAAATCTCCAAAGGCAGATTTGAAGTTTGTGGTTATGATCCATATGCTTTGGCGGTAATTATCGGATATGGAATACTTTTCCTGATGAGTTTTCCTGAGAAGAACAACAGTAAAGACAATAATTACCCAAGTTGCTCTTTGATTTAAGGCTTCATTTAATTTTGTTGCTGTGTTTGCCTGAGGAAACCAAAACCAGTGTTCCAGAATATTACCTTTTAATACCAACCATTTAAACACTTGATATTCTGTTTCAGTTATTTATTGATATGTTCTTTGTTAATTGTCTTTGCATAATGAACTAATACTTGAGTTTTATATGCATCGGTTAGTATTTTTAAAGTTGTACACAAATTTAGAACACTGTGCAACTTTTTCTGTGAGTGAAGTGATGTTGAATTTAGTGAAATATGACCCCGACTTACTTTTTTGGGAGCTTATTACCGTATTGCTTCAAACATCTTTTGCTCTTAGCCATCTCTTTGCCCTGCAATTCTTCTTTTACCGGCTTGGCAACACTTTCGTTCACCGTTTAACCTCTGCCACGCTGCCATTATTGAAACACTGACTAGGCTTGTTTTTAATGTCTGCAAACCCTGTTGGTTTTCCTTTGGTTTATAGCAGCACATGACTGCCAAACAGGCTCACAAATCACTGACTAGGAATAAGGCACTTCATATTCTCCTTATAGGAAGCCTGGAAACTATCACTGTAGTATTTTAAATCTGGTATTCTGCACTACAATTCCTGTACAGTGTTGCTTTATTGGCACAGCTTGTACCCATAATTTTTCTTGGAGCACAGCAAGCTGAAATTCTTGCTCTAGATGTCATATCTTCTTCAGTTTAGTAATGCTTTACTTTTCTTTATATTAAAAAAAGGAGATATATGTGTACCTAAAGATTGGATCACAGAATCCTCCCAATAACACTCAGTAGAACATGTCATACAGTTTGCCTCTTGAAAATTTTAATTTTGTGTTCATCTTATCCAAAAGGCTCTTCAGGAAATAGCTGCGTCCATGAGCTGAGCTTGATCTGACCTCAGTTCACCTAAGTTGTAGAGGCATAGCCACCAGGCAGCCAACTAACTCTGACGCCTACACACAGGTCTTCATTCTTCACTTCACCATTGTTTCAGTCAGGCAGTGCACAGGTTGCCCTCCAGTGACTGATCCATCATGAGGGAGAAAACTGACCTTATTTAATATCAGTGATGTTTTTTAATTTCCATGGCTCATATTGATGTGCATGTACCTATTCTGTGAATTTATGTAATTATTTATTTTCAGCAGCCTAATGTCAGGGATTACAGATAACAGTATGCTCATGTGAATTCAGGTTATGTGCATTTTCAGTGAGGTAGGAAATGTACTGGATTTATGTTTGTGAAGATGCTAATGTTTGCTGAAGTCAGCGTTTAGATTTAAGTGCGTGTGTGAGTTGTGTGCGTATGCGTGTGTGTTTGTGTGTGAGTGTTTGTGTGTGTGTCCCTCCCATTGCATTTTAGAGTTGGTTCTTATGCAACTCTCACAGTGTTTGTGATGTTTTCAGTCATTAGACGGCCTGTTTATGGAGAAGCAATAAGTCATGACGGAATCTAACCAAACACAAGGATGTGTTTATCAGCAAGGGAAAGTTGTTTCAGACCTTGCACATTTTAGCTGTGGATGTTGCATCAAGGTTAAACTGATTGCCTTCTTCTGGAAATTACGGCCAATTTTAGTTTTAACACATCCATTGGCTGGAAGACTTTTTGCTTTGAAAATATTTTGTATTTAAACAACTTATGTCCCCTGGACCTTTCTGGAAATAACAATGAATTAACACATTTTTCATGTGGTTTAAGCATTTCTTTTTTTTTGCTTCGTCATAGAATTCCTTTTGTATCCTTTTATTTTTTTCTCTAAATAATGTATAAGTATTCATACATTTGTAGCAGCAGATAACTTTTTCTATCCGATACCTACTCAAATAACTGCTTGTGGCTTTTCTGATGCAGAAAATGAACACTGCAATTTTTCACAAAGCCTTAACTTAAGGAAATCTGCTCTTCATCCACTTTTGGGAAATAAAGCTGAGTTGTTGGAGTGTATGTTATTGATGTTTATTTGTAAGAAGTAAAGGCATCCAATTCTCAAAGACCAGCACTATTGTTGACATGCAATTAATATCACATTTCTTGAGCAAATATGTTCTTGTGGAATATGCACAGGGCTTGTAGCTAAAATGTTCGCTAATGTTAGCATGCTAGCCAATACTTATAATTATGCTGCTGTTTAATTTTTTGGTTTACCAATAAAACTTGCTTTGCTTGTTTTGTTTAAATGGTAGTTTTCAGTTGGGCACTTTTATCCGCTGTGTACGCCAGTTTGCCACATGCTACGGTCTTTCTCCAACGGTTTCTATTGAACAGTTGATGATTAATATAGTATGTGTCTATGCAGTACATATGGCCTTATATAGCCTGTGCTACCAATGCAACAGAGATCTTAAATGTCAGAATTTCACAGCCGTTACTTTGCTTCTCTTTTCTATCCCTAGTCTTCTAAGTACAGCACATAAATGGAGAAGACCATATTTCAAACAGATTCTCTCATGTGGGAAGTTAAACATGTACAAGCCAGCCAAAGGTGAAATTCAAGCCTGCCAAGGGAGATTTTCAGCTTACAGGGACTCAGGCATTCCTTTATAAAGGGTGTGTAGAAGGAGTGAATATATAAGAAAGACTCCTGTGATCAAAAGAAAATACAAGACTTTCATTACGTTTAACCACAAAAGTCTGTGGAGAGTGTTGTTAAAATTTATCCAGTATGTCAAGCTGAAAAAGCAAATTACATGGTGCTGGGCTAAAACAAATTGAAAAAGTAATTTTGAACATATACATATATAAATAACAGATCATTGAAGCTCCTCTCAGAAAGTTGACTTTCCGTATTTGAAAGAATATGAAGTCAAAACCCCCAAACACAGGGAAATGAAAAAGACAAGAGTTCATAAAGTTGAACTGAGGTCAAATGACAGTGGAACAGACAGAAATAGATATTAATAAAATAGACTCACAACCTCACAGTCATAGAGAGCATAAACAGATAGCACTGCAAGAGACGGGTGAAAGGTGTTCCCGGCTCTTTTGGCATCCTCTCCAACTTCCTATCTAATCTGACAGAAGCCGCTATGCAATCAGCTCCCCTGCTCCTTGTCCCCTGCCTTCAGAGTAAAAACCACAGAGGCATCAAGCAGAGAGCAGTGGAAAAGCAGGGGCGTTAATCCACCCGCCGGTCTGCAAGCGCTGGGTTTTAGGCCAGACTCTGATGAGTTACTGTGAAAGAGGAGGAGGAGAATTAGGTGGAATATGAATAAGAGCCAAGGAAGAGGGTATCATCTTGCTGTGCACCACACACTTGCCTATTTTATTACAGTCAAGAGTTCATTTTCACCTACTCTGCTACCTTCCCATTATAATAATACAGCAATTCACTTATTTCACTCCATCTCTGTTCACCTTTCATATTGCTGTGGTTCAAGTAAAATGCTTCTTCTATGCACACACGTCTCTCATGGTCTCTTATATAGTGTTCAATGTGACTGCTCATCTTTTCCCTTCTGACTCTTTTAGGAAACTTTGTTAATACTGCTTTGCCTCAGCTCTGTTAGCCAATGATCTCCCCAGAGTTTGGCTTTCCGGCTTTATTACAGCTGCCAGTTCACAGAAAGACATGGATAACGTTTGAGTTATGCGAATGTGGAAGATCCAATCCAGACGCAGAAGTTTTCAACAGAGTTCAGCCGTCTTTTACGAAGATATGGGTAGATTTATGGCACTTCTTCCCACGGCAGAGTAATAACTTAGTTTGCGGTCATTGCCATTTGCTTGGCTCCCAATCTGCAAGATTGAGCAATAATAACCACACCTTATTAAATAACATTTGGAAAAGATTGTGTGAATCTTTAGAGCCAATCAAGATGGAAGATTTTTCTCCATGTGCTACTTTTTGACAGTTAATAGTTCATTTGATTAGATTAATTTATTAAATACATTTAATAAATTAAATTGCTGTTTTTCCACTAAGCGTCCTATACGTGCAGGTGGAGATAACATGCAAAAATAAGTCATTTTTATTATTGGAGCATTGGGTAGAATATGAAGGAATAACTTCTCTTTGAATGTTCCAATCACTTTTAGAAAACACGACATTTTGTTATTCAATCTTGCTGAATTTGCCGAATTTATTTTTTAAATTCTTTTACTGGATTTTGGACATTTGACTAGGAAATACTTTCAGATCTAATTGTCCTTGCAGAAGTGAACAGGTGCAATGCATCTGACTTATTATGAATTAGCTAAACCCAGTGGTGCATAGTGGATCCCATCTTGTCACTAATTATTATTGGCCATCTGCTACAACACTTTGCCATAAGCTGTTTGTCAAGCTTTAGAAATCTTTTGTAAGTGCTGTCAGTTTCTCTTTGTTTTCTCTGTTTTCCTCTCCATGCAGTTGGAATAACATGCGATTAAAAACGCAGTTCTTTTCTCACTTTTGGATGTTAAATCATTACATTGTCAAATATGTCAACAAAAGATATTTTTAAACTTGCTAAATGGCAGAACAATGAGCAGTTTTTCTAAATAAAAAAAAAACGTAAATCTATAAATACTTTCTTAGTATTTGGTAGAATTGTTTTTTAAGGTATATGGAGAAGTTCAGTTGTTCTGAGTATTCTTCCGCTCATTTCTTAGAATAGCTTGCTGAAATGTTGACCGATTCCTCCAGAATGCTTAGGTGGAACTTGGTCATGTTTGCAGACTGCTGTAACATTTGACTTTTCAGCTTTACATATATGTCTATGCGACCTCAATGAGTATTGTGTGACGTGACCCCCAAAGCGTACACTGTGTTATCCTTCAGCTACATTGTAAGTAATTTGTCTGTCTGATCAGAATCATTGTGCACTTGGAAGAACTATTGCACTAAATATTTAACTTCTTGACCTGATTTGTCGCTTCAGACCGTCTACTTTGCTGAGTCTACTTGTCCTTCTGCAGGACAGACACAGCCGTACAACATAATGTTGCCACCTCTGTATTACACCACTGGAATGGTGTTCAAACTCTTTTCTTTTTTTTTTTTTACACCATCCCTGGCTTTATCACTGTGTGTCAACTGGCTGTTTTTATCTTAGCTGATTTCTCATTTGCCAAAATAATCTCCTTTGCACACCTAGGCGTTCACATGTCTAAATTTTCCATTTTACTGGACTGATTAGAAAATTTAGTTGACATGACATGCAGTCTTAATGTCAGAGAACTATGTCTTTTAATATAACACCTTTACGGAGCAACTAAGGTGCTTCATCCATCACAAAGAGGTTCTGGTAGTAAAGGAGATGAAACTAAATCGTAGTAAAGAAGAGGAGAGGAATTAACATATATGTAATATTCCACTTAATTTGTTCTTAATGGGATATAAAGTGATGGACTGTCCAGGATTTAACCAATGATTGCTGGAAATAGGTGCTGGCCACCCACCTCCCGACCCTGTGAGGAGATATAAGCAGATATAGACAATGGATAGATGGAAAATAATGTAGAATTGTGGCGAGAGTTAAATGAGGTCATCAACTGAAAAAGTCAAACTTTAGAATAATAGGCAGAGAAAATAAGACTAAAGTAAGGAAAATAAGATATGTTTTTCTGAAGCTGCAGTCGCCTGAGAGCTAAAAGACAGTGAGCACTATCAGATCCTCGACAGAAAACAGTAGAATTTATTTGATTGCCTGCCATTATAGATAAGTGCAGTATTTTCACTAGGACCCATTTCTTTTGATAACGACTTGTCCTCTTTCCCAGGAGAGAGGTGAAAAAAAGGCTGAGTGAGAAGGAAAATAGTCAGATAAATAAAGAAGTGGATGAAAGAGGGCTCTCATTGGTATTAGATCTGCTCACGTGAATACTAAATTATTCTCCATCATCATGTGCCTCTTTATCTGTCTCCCAACTTCTTTGGAGACATTTTATCTCGGCTTTTTATTTTTCATTTTCATTAATTTTGCCCTCACTCTAAGCTATTTCTAGTTTGTCCTTCATTTTCCCTCATAGCCACCTATATCTCCTCTTTCTCACTTTTATCTTCATTCTCCCTCTCCTACCTTTCACAGCCTAATCTTATTCTTGTCAGAAGGAGAGCAGCAGCCTCCAAAGCCATGCAACCAATACAGAATAAAATGTTCATGTCCATGTTGGTTTGAGCCATTTTGCTCAAACCAACATTTCCAAATGACCACAAATAAACGTTCTCTGACAAATTAATGTAATTTATTTAGCCGTTAACACTGACTTTCTGTAGATCATGAATTAAACTTCATGTTAACGGCTATTGTTGAATTTTTTGATATTCCATCATCGAAAGCTTTTTGGGTTCAAATGGTTAAGCATTAAATTAATTCAAAATGTACACATGACATAACACATTGAATATATATGAACTCTGACTTTAAATGCCCAAAACCAATTTCCTTTTTTTTTTTGCTACGTCTGTCCTGCTCATTTTGACTTTTAGTTTTTGTCGTTTGCCACGTAAAAACAGGCATTTTAAGCAAATTATAAGTAATTCATTGCAAAGTAAATCTTTTAAGTTTGACCTTTACGTCACTTAAATATGAAGGGAATGTGTCTGAAAGCCTCTCTCTCTCTAATGATAATCTAAGGATGACTGTAATATTTCTCTGCAAACATTCAGATTTGTTACTCTTTACATTTGGAGTAGTGAAATAGGCTCTGGCTCAAGTCAGGGAAACACCAAATAACCAAAAAGTCCTGGGCATGTTTAAGAGGGAGGCTTTTGCCAATGCATATAAAGATCTATCTGTAATTTTTTGGCTTGATATAATTTCTATAATTTCAGTACACCAATAAGAATGTTGCCTTTTCATAATGGAGTGGACTAACTGTTCACCACAGTGACTGAAAATAGAATGAAAGGAATTATTGCCTAGAATATAAAGCTGGAGCTACTGTAGGTTTTTGAACCTCTACGTTTGGGAAATGATAAATACTCATTATGTTTTTTTTTTCAATTTATCTTGAACTCAAATTTCCTAGAGCACAATGATGTTCTCTATTTGAGACATCTACTGATTTTATGATCATTTGGAAATATTTTAGGATAATTATAAGAATTTCTGTCAACTCATTTGAAAATTTCTCACATTATATGCCCTTTCCTTTTTGTCAATAGGTTTAGTGATGGATGCCCAAATTTGATCTTTTTTCAATTTTGTTTAGTTTTACAAATTTAAATAATGATCTAGATGTACAAAAGATATCAACATTTCAGATACTTGGACTGGTTAGCTACCAAGAAACAAAACTTGTCAATGAATCGCTTTAGGTGTTTCAACAACTAAGCATAATTCCTCTGGTACTGGTACCTATTTTTTTTTTTTACTTTTTTCTTCTTCTTTTTTCTTTTCTTTGCAAATTCGCAACCCTTTCACCGACAGAAATGAATCCGTGGTGTACAAATTTTGCTTTCCTCTGAAGTTCACAAGTCAAATCGGCAAAGTAATTCTGTGCTGTATGTGAATATGCACAGAGAAACTCGACAGTCACTCATTTCCCTTCACCCTCATTAAAAAGTAGTGCTGTTGTACATCGAGGAGTAAAGCAAGCGGAGTATGGTTTACCTTGAAAATGTGCTGCTTTTTTGTCTAATTTTCTTCCCTTCTCAAAAAAAAACAACCTTTCTGAAAGGTGCTGGGGGCTCAACGAAATCAATAGATCACTCAGGCTGCAAATGTATTATCTTACAAGTGAAGGGGCAGGGAGATGAGGTGAGGAGGTGGGAGTGCAGGGGAGGGATGGAGTGAAAGGAGAGATGAAGGCAGATGATAGAATGCAGAGGAAGTGAGGGATAAGGGGTAAATAGGGTGAGAGTGGTGGATGTGAGATGCATCCAGCAAAGCAGTAATAAAAAATAAGTCAAAGGGGATCAGAAGACACCCACATTATGGTGTAATTGATCCGATTATTGGTTGGAAATGGTGTAGGTTGAAGCAGCCAGGTATTATCTTTTAGCATTAGAATTTCTGTTTGACTGGCATTATGCAGAAGTTTTATATGGTGAATAGTAGGCAGAGTAAATCATTGAAAACATCAACCTAATCTATCTGAAAAGCCATAAATCTGTAGGTATTCACCTTGGCACTCAGACAGAAATTCTGAGCGCGAAAAAAGTAAAAAAAAAAGAAGAAAAAAAAATTAAACCATAACCTTATTTATTTGTTAGCGAATAGTGCAATAGTCTTCTTTTTGTCAGCACACAGAAACGGGTGTGGGAAGGGGAGCACTGCAGCATTATTCAGTCACTCAGGCATCTCAACAAAAACATTTTAAACTTTAGGAAGAGTTTTGAAGTTGTACCTTTTTAAAACTTTGATATGCCTCAATACAATTATGCATTCATGCACTACTTAAATGTTTGCATAAATGTTGTCAACAAGTTTGTTTTTTTCCAAATCTTTCAGGAAAACAAAACAAAACAAAAAACAATTAGAAATGCATATTTGCTGCTGTGCTTTGATGGAGATTGAGATTGTGTCTTACTTTATTAAATTTTTTGTTTGTAAATGTTCGTGATCAGTCACTGAGCCAAATTTTATTATTGAGTAATTTAAGTATCTATTCACTTCTGACTCATAAAAATGTTGTTGTTAGTAAAAAACGCTAAGTATCTAAGTAACTTATGTAACTGATGTAGCTATATAAAATGTGTGAGCGTGTATTAAGCACATCAAGAACCAATAGGCCAAGGCATATTAAAAAAATTAAACAATGAATGTATGGATTTGTTTTCCACTCTTGATCTGTTGGGTGACATCTAAAGTCAAGTTACACTGGATTTTATTCATCAGATTAACAATGTATAATTTATGTTATATTGCCATATCTAAGTAGTAAACATTGTTTTACTAATCTCTTTATTCAAATGGAGAAAAACATTAGAAGAGTCTACATTAGAGGAAGAAAGATTCAGGTGGTCCAGAGTTTGGAGCCAAACAGAGGAGCAGAGTGACTTGAATGCAAAAGTGGCAGCAACAAAGACTTGTGGAACAAACAGTCCAAGCCACTAAACTAAGCACAGCTGTTCAGAAACATGGCTAATATTTACTTCATTTGTGATTTATTGCCATCTGCTTGGCTCACGTTGAGACAGGAATTGTGGCTATTTTGGTCAGTGGGTAGGAAAATGTGTGGTCTGTGAACTGTGATGCGTATCACACCCTCACAGATAAGACAGAATCCTTCTTGGCTCGCTCTTTGATGCCGTTTCAGCACAATTTGTCTTTATCTGATTCATCTTTTACTGAATCATTGTCTTCCTGCAGGGCCATTGCACTAATTTATTTCAAGACTACCGAGTGCAATCATTCACTTTTAGAAAGAATATGATTAAACAAAATAGCCATATGCAGAAGGCATGGTTAGAAAAAGTATGCCTCGCAGTGAGACAACAATACAGTGACAATAGAAGCAGTTTTAAAACCATGTTTTCATCTCATGCCTAACGATGTCATTGTCTGTGTGTACACTGCTGTGAAAAATGTGCTGATCTAACATGACATTGAGGGTAACTCTTTCACTTTTTTCCCTCTGAAACACTCTCAGCCACAAACTCACATATAAACACACTTCCACACAGGCAGACGGATCAATATAGTGTCATTTCACACCTTGTGCAGCCAAAATTCTCCATCGTGGAGGCAGCAGAAAACACACGCGGACACCAAATACGGAAAGTTTGACAATCAGAGGCAGACAGATTGGGGTGAGGTGGGTGTTAGTAAAATGGTACAAATGGAGGGCTGAGGTGAAAAAGGTAAATCTGAAATGGCAGAAGCATTGTGGCCTCCTGTAAAATGTTTGTGTGCCACCGGTTGTGAAAACCAGAGCTTTTTCTGTATCATTTCTTACCTCAACGATTGCCCATCTCACAATTTTGTTTTTGACAATATTTTCTCTCCTACCAACCCTACAAAACAATTCCTCAAACTATTTCTTGAACACTTTTTGCAGTGTGTATGTTGGGTTACCACTGTAAATGTAGTTGTGCAAAACAATTAAAATGTTTTGTGGTGAAGACAAGGGAAAATTAACTAACAATCTGACAAGACTGGTATATTGTGAGGATGTCTATAGACTGATTTTGATCGAGTACTTCCTTTTGTTTTCTTCTTCGGTGGTGTATAAAACGAGACACCACTTTTAGGTTATTCACGATTAACATATGCAAGCTTTTGAGTGTTGGTGACAGACAGATGCATAAAATCTGTCCTTGTTTAGCTTCCCTTGTTCTTGTGTATGCATCGTCTCTCTCACTTGCCCACTCAACGCTGGCTCCACTCCACAGGCTGCAGACTTTAGAAATCAATATATATATGCTTGTGTGTATGAGAGAAAGTGCACTCGAGTAATAGAGTGGAATCTGACAGCAATTGTCAGTTATCACACATGGGCAACGAAATATAATATAAAGTAGAGCAGCAAAAAGCTGTGTGTGTGCCTATGCTCATTTATATGTATGGATAAAGCAGCTAGAAAGCCTTTGATTAACATCCATCTTTGCGTCGCCTCTCTCTGTGACTTCCCAACATTAAACGTCATCCCAGTCCCTCTGGTTTACTCTCTCAAGCTTTTGTCATACCGTTGTGCCACTTAACTTTGCAAGATTACGTGCTTGCTCAGTCATATTTCATTCTTTTATGTCTCTATTCTTAGTACGAAGAAAGGCTTCACAACATCTTTCACGAACTGGAATCCTGTTTTTTTTTCTTGAATCAAGTTTAGGTTGAAGTCCAGTTTTCAGATTTTTATTATCCTCAACTCAAAATACTGAAATGTTATTTTTATGCTGTTGGGACAGAAGTAATTTAATGTTCAACAAACCTCTGGTCCAAAGAATTCTGCAGTTTGAGTTTGAAGAGATACTCAAAGTGGTTTTGTCTTTTGTACATATTTTTGTTTAATCAAGTAAGGTAATTTATCATCTTTTATACATCAGCAGAAAGTAGTTGTCTTTTTTTCTCTTTTTACATTTTTTACATTTTTCACTTAACTCAAGGTACACAAAACTGTCTCAACAAGAATATACTAAGATAGGAAGTAAGTAGCTGTGGAGTATAATATACCAACTTCACCGTTGCATTAAAAAAAAAACCCTTTAGTTAACAATAAAAACGATAAACAGAGAAATCAGCATGTTAAGAATCCTCAATTATAATAAAACTGAACTGGAAACAAACAAAACAAAAAAGTACAAACAAAATTATTTCTTTTAAGCTGTTTATTTAAAATAAAAATACTCAGTTGTGTAACACTTCGCTCTGTATTAGCGGTATTTAATTATTTGCTCCGTTATTTATGGTACAGCTGTTTTAAATGTTATGCATTTATAGTTTATGTGAAACTTTAGCAGAATTAAGAAGCATACAGAAAGTCTTTACATAACAATTGTAGCCACAGCTTTTTTTAATCAGTTGTTGGCCCTGATTCCAAATGTTTTCTCAGATGTTTATTCTAAGGAAAATAGCTGATATCCAGTGTGTCTAACTTCATGAAGTGCAATCAGAAGCATGGGAAAAGGCTGTTATAAGCAGACACTTAAGAATTGAGCTGTGTATCCGTGTTGATGCAATGAAGCTCACAATGTCCAAATATTTTCATTTGTCTTGATTAACTTAAAGCTATTTGCAAACTGTTGCCCCCCTCAGTGTTTAGCAAACAATCAGTTCAAATAAAAAATGCTGTATTGAAAACAGTAAAAATAAATGTTGTAACTCATATTAATTCGAGGTTCTTCAAAGAGTTGTGGTAGATGCTGTGGGCAGGAAGTACTGCATCTCTTTTAGTGGTTTGTATTATCGCAATAGTGGACTTCCTATTTCAGTGTTGTAGACAAATATATTTTTATGTCAAAAAGACTAATCAAAAAGGGGATTAGTTGCTCAAACGTATGTATACTAAATGTTGTTTGTTTTTTTCAGGTAGCCAAGTCATTAACCATGTCGGCTTTTAATATGCTCTAATTTTGTCACTATATATTTTATCAAACAAAATGAGAATTTTGCTTTTATTTCATTCTGAAAGGTTTTATTGCAGAATTAAACTGAAAACAAAAAGCTAGATTTTGGCACTAACTGCACTTATTTATTTATTTTATTCTTTTATACCCACTTTTCAGCAGCCTCGACATTGGGAACCAAGTCCCTCAATATTGAGGACTTAACCCATTTCTGGGTTGAGACATTTGTGGCCCAATGGTTAATTAGTGAATGTGATTTACTGTCCAGTCCAGTGTGCTGTTGAGCTCAGATCAATAGTTTCTCATTTAGTCGCCCAAGTCCATTTTTGATAATTATGCTCTTCATCATCATTTCGGTTATTGTTGCTGATCTAAGGATTATTGGCTGCAGAGGGATTTTCATGAGACCAAGCAGACTGACAGAAAATACTTCAAGGGCTTCTCATTCTGCATCACATGTTCATTACAGTCTAAGTCCTTGGGCTTTACTCAGTTAATCAGAAGCAAGAATCCCCCAGTGCAACAGTGAGATATTTACACAACATATCCTTCTATTTGGATCCAATTTACTTGCCTCATGCTAGTAAATTTCAGAACTATAACGCCAAATGGCTTATTTGGAGTGGGGGAAAAGCACCATCTCTCTGAAACAGCTCTTGAACTAATGATGCAGCGATTTTAGTGGAAATTTTTTAATGAGGAAGCCAACCTATATGTATTTCATACAAATTAGTTTTGCAAATCTTTGCAAAATCTTTGTATTTGCAGAAAATGTGCCTTTTTGAGGATTTTCTTTTCTAAAATATTTGGAAAAAAAATGAAGCTGAGAAAGCTAAAATATCTAGGTGCAAAGCAGTTCATTTAAAAGCCACTGGCTGGCATTTGCAAAGCAGCCAATCCATGAGTGCCATTCATTTTCACTGACTGGCTGTATGTACCCTTAAAAGCGGAAATGAGGACGAAACGCAGAAGTTCATTTCTGTGGTGGTACTAAGATGGCCATACAGGCAAAAATTCCCACTTATACATATATATTTTAAATTGAAAGGTTAGAGATAACTAGAGCATGATTTTATTATTTATTTTAGAATAGCCTAAAATGATATTTACCGCATTGCAACATACCCACTTTAAAGTCAGTTAAAAAATTCTGCTGTACTGTTTTATTCTCATTTGCAGATTTTACCTAACTTATCTATTTTTGTGTCTTAGTGTAATCTTACTGTAGAAATGGAGGGTTAGGGTTGGAATGTCCATATTCCATGTGAGACAAATGACTTTGAATGTTAGGCTAAATATCTTAAGTGCTATTACATAAGCCTCTTAAATGAGACCATCTGTTTGCTTTTCTGAGTGTTTGTGTGTGCTGCAGAGAATATGTTTTGTCTAGTGTGAGGCTTCCCACCTCATCATGTGCCACGTCCAAGATGAAGAGCTGAATTTTTGTTTTTTTTCAGTACAGGTTATACTAGTGTTTTTCACTGCCTTTTTAGCTAAAGAACATTACAGAGAATATTCTGGTCACCCTGCCTATTTATGGGAAAATTATCAGAGAAGTCACTTTCAGTAAAATCAGACTCGGTGCTTTTAAGCATGTCTCATAATAGATTTGTGGGAAGACAGCAGGAAAGAACCACAGACATTCTGAAAAAAATCAGATTTGGCATAATTGCTAAAGATCATGAGGTGTTTAATGATGTATATTGGGTAAATCGAGGTGTTCATAATAAGGTCCTGCAAGCCTTTCTGATCATGTCATTAGTTTGGCTTAAACTCTTAATGTAAAGTAATGCAGAGCTGCCCTCCCCTCTTTTGCTGCACATTGCCTGTCAAATGTCTGAAAAAAAGCTTCTCTTGCTTACAAAGTGTGGAAGCAGATGAGCAATATTGTCTGTTTTTTAAAAAATCTATTGTGCAGTGAATGCTGCTGCCTCTTGTCCAGACCTCCCTTAGAAAAAAGAAGTTTTTACTATCAATGGGTTTTTATCCAAGTAATAGGAAATGTTTAGACGATTAAACGATTAACAAACGCTTAAAAACTACTACTGACTTTTACCTTTATATGTAAACATATTCCTTCTGTTTTTTATGTTCAAATAAATTAAGCACAAAAAAATAGCTAATCAAGCTAATATGAAAATATTAATGAAGGTATTTAGTATGTGAATTTGCAACAGTAAGAATGGTAAAATGCTTTTAAGAAGTAAGAGTGGAATGTTTGTCAACAGGCTTTAGTGTATCTACAAAGTCTGTCTACATCCATACAACAATAAATATAGCATAGACAGTTTTATTATGACTTATCAATGAAACGGTATTGAGACAGATTTTCAAAGTAAATAGGTCATCTTCTTTTATTTTAGAACTGCTTACCTCAGTTCTTGCTCAAGCTGTCTCAACAATTTTCCACACTCTTTTCAGGTGGTCATCGTGTTTTTGTTTCCTCATCTTCTAGTTGTCCGGTTCCATCCTCCTCCTTATTTTTCTTCAATATTTGTTACCGTTTTGTTTGCCACTTCTCCCTCGCCTCTCTCAACGCTTAAAGATTGATAATGCAGTGAGCAGAGTGGCAGCAACTCTGATGGGATATTTCCCCACAGCAGATCATTTAGATGCAGCGAGGGTGGACGCAGGATGTGCACAAACGGACCGAGCCCTGCCGACGCTTGGCCAAACCTGGGTAACAGATTGCCTCGCTAATAAACTATGAAAGAGCAGGAGGCAAAGTGGTAGGGGCGTGTCGCTGTGTCTGTGTGCGAGTGTGCTGGAAGGAAGGCGAGCGAGACGAGAATGCTAATAGTTCTGTCAAGACCTTCATGAGTCAAGCGTTTAAAGCACTACAGTCTCAGGGGATACCTGAACTCGCACAGTTACCTACTGTAACATACTCTGTTAAGAGATTGCTCTCGGCATCATTGTTGGGATGCAGCATCTCACTGCTGTTGATGAAATGTTTCTTTTTGTGCATTACCGCTTTGTATTTCTTTCAGCTCTCCTGTTTTTGTATAAATAATGACCTGGGTGAAAACAGCCACTTATTCTGAATAACCCAGCGACTTTCCAAACCGCCACAATGAATAAATACAATTTGAAACTTCTCATAACCATAGCCTGTGTGGGTAACCAACAATTTGAACAATGTAATAAGAATTCAGGTGATTACCCTGAAACCACCCCAGGCTGAGGGAAATTAAAGTATATATTTTAACCTTTTATTTATTCAGGTAATTTTGATTTAGCTTCAACACTTCACTCTCCAATGCTTTGAGTCACATTTGTGTTGCTACGAATGTTAATAACTAGGAGCCGCATTAGGAATACAGTTGTTAGCCACAGGGCAGCTCCATAGGAGCACGCTTGGGCTCTTTGATTAAGTGCCCTAATTTAGCCATATATGACGAGGGACTGTTGATGATTTATTTGTGTGTGTATGTATGTATGTGTCTA